>PISX010003006.1:0-107267 GCA_004024625.1 Mellivora capensis | reverse complement strand
AGCAGCCTGAGTCTGGAGCAAATAAGGAACACCTAAAAAATTGGGGCAGACTTTCAAGATGTACTGTAAACCATCTACTAGATCCTCTGCAGTAACCTGCCTCCCTTCAGAGCCCTTTATACCCAGAAAATACCTTTATACCCAGAAAATAAACTCTCAATATTTTACCAATATTGTACCCTTGAATCCCTGTTTATCCATTCACCACTCCTTGGTGACATCTAGTGGTATACTTTGGACCACAGCCCTGAGTCAGGTCTGTTCACAAGGCGACTATAGAAAAGGTTGAAAATACCATGACTGTACAAGAACAATCGAGTACTGCCCAGGATATGATCTTAAATGCACTGGTTTAAATAAATCAAACCGTGTTCAAGCCTTTCTTTTTTTTTTAAGATTTTATTTATTTATCTGAGAGAGAAAGACAGAAATAGCGAGAGAGCACATAAGCAGGTAGGGAAGGGAGAAGCAGACTTGCTGCTGAGCAGGGAGCCTGACACAGGGCTCGATCCCAGGACCCTGAGATCATGACCTGAGCTGAAGGCAAACACTTAACCAACTGAGCCACTCAGGTGTCCCGGTATTAGAAATTCTATACTAAAGCATAATATACAAACATAAAAGTGTACAAATCATAAATGAACAACTAGATGAATAATCACAAAGTGAACATCTCAGTGTAACTACAAGGTTTAAAAAAAAAAATTCCACATTCTCAGCATCCCAGACCACCCCCCCACCCCCTAATGCCTGCTTCCCTCTAGTCACTAAGCCCCTCCCCCCTCCATAAGGGGACTACTAGTCTGGCTTAATATCACACATTAATTTTGCCTAGTTTGGACAATTATATAAATGGCATCATATAATATGTATTCTTTTGTGTTTGTCTTCTTTCACTCAATCTTGTTTGTGAAATTAATCCATGCCACTGGATGCAGGAGTTCATTCATATTCATTCTAGGGTAGTATTTCACTGTAAAATTGTATCCACTGTTGATGAACACTTGGATTGTTTCCTTGGTAGTGAAAATATTGTCAGGAGGTGTATATATATATGTGCAACTGTAATAAATAACGCCAAATAATTTTCAAAAATTGTCGTACCAATTTATACTTCTACCAAAAGACTATCTGCCCTCTATCCTTGCTAATGCCTGTGACTGTTGGTATTTAATTTTAGCCACTCTGGCGGGTATGTAATGGTATTCCATTGTGGTTTTAATTTGCATTTCCCTGATCACTTATGAGGTTGAACAACTTCTCAAGGATATTGAGCATTTGGATATAATCTTTTGTAAAGTGCCTGGCTCTTGCCTATTTTTAAAACTGGGTTATCTTTCTTTTTCTTATTGATTTGGAGTTCTGTACTATTCAAACATAAATGCTTCACTGGTTATGTGTGTAGCAAATATCTTCTTCCACTCTGAGTCTGCCTTCCCGCTCTGAATGGTGTCTTTTGATGAATGGAAGTTCTTAATTTTAATGTGATAAAGCAGAATTTTTTTTTAAAAGAATGCCAGGTAAGCCCAAAAACTGGAAATGGGGTTGAGAGCCACTGTTCTAGCTGCTGGAAGACCAGAAGCTAAACTGTCCCAAGAAGGTTTGTTCACAGACAATCAAATTCACCAGAGACATTAAATGCCAGAGCCTACAGAAGCATGAAGGTAGGACTCACCAGGGAGTAGACGAACAACAACATGAGAGGAGGAGAAGAATGAGAAACGTTCAAACAACACGCCTAAGTCTGGAGGACTGAAGGCAAGCAAACCCACCCAGGCATTTCAGACTGACTCTGAAACAACCAATTTTCTGAAAGAGCTTGGTATTAATATATAAGATAAGCCATCTGAAGAGCTTTTCAACTGAAATGTACACAACTACAACATTCTGTGTGCAGAGTCAGCAGTCCTCCCAGGTTTTTGTGTTGTTTTTTTTTTTAAAGCCAATTTAAACTAAAATTGCATTTGTTGCAATTTTTGGATCTGTACTTAAGCTTTCACTTTCTGGCCATTCCAGCATATAAGAGATGCCACTTAATGAAGAGAGAATGTAGTTCTGAGTTTTGAATTATTAGAAATCTCTACCTCTTGAAAAGACTTGGCAAGTGACTTCAAATATGACCATAACAATAATGTCCTGCACCTGAAATTCAAATCCTTCATCAGAAGAAGAGGACTGCCAAGGCATCATGCCAGAAAAAAGTCACAAAGAAAAGAAGCATCTGTTAAGGAAAAAAAAAGGCAGGGGCAGCGGGGCGCTTTTACCTGTAAGAACAGTTGCTCCATCAAAACACTCGAGTCACAGCTTCTCTTAAAAATCAGTTACCTCACAAATGGAATCAAAGCTATGAGGCTTAAGCCAGAAAAGACTTGGAAGAATCAGGAGCCTGCCTTTGCTCTGCATTATCTGTCTGAACTCTAAAAGAGGAGTCTCATGGTAACAACAGCCCTAGAAGAAAGGGTACATGGCAAATGCTGGAAAGCAGCCCAGAAGCAGTCATGATCTGTGGCTGGCGTGGGTTGTCTCTGTGTCTCTGAGGCTGACATTCAAGGAACACTAAAATCAGTCAGCTGGTGGCTTCCCAACCTCTCAAAATCCGCTATCCCATAAATGGAACACATCCATACTGCACATAACAAGGACAGAAGCAAGAGAGAACTCACCTTTCTAATACTGCAACCCCATTTCTCAGACAGCCAATTCTAATAAGGAAAACACCTTTTCCTAAGGTGATTTGATATAAGCTATTGCAGGGCCTTTAAAACCTGGCATCTATGACTTAGATATGCATCATTAATTTTTTCTTAATCCTACAACTGGTACAGGTTTCCCCTGATATCCAAAGGTAGAGTGTTCCCATGACTCCTTTCTTCATAACCCAATGGTGTAAAGCAAAGCAATTACCATTAACTTATATGGAAAACTTCTTTATTGTTCCCAAACTCAAAATATAACCTCTCATAGGCTTTTCTGCTACCTTAGGACATCACCTCCTAACAGATGCACAAAATAAATCGAGATTAAAGTACAGATGCTCACGGACACAGTTCAAAGCTATGGCACCTTGACGCTGAGATGCTGAGTGTAGTTCCCTGGGAAAGAGCTTAGCAGGGCCACTCTCAATGCTCTGGTGTGTGCTGCCTCTATCATAGCTCACTGCAAAACAAATGGTAAACACTATTTTTGCCTTTTTTTTTTGTAAAAGTGAAAATCCTCTTCTGATTTCTTTTCATTAGCAAATACAGGCACCAATGCAGGTCTTTTGTAAAAGCAAAATGTAGGATAGGTAATGTGAACTTTCCAAAAGCAGGGAAAACCTATAGAGCAAATCAATGTACTTCACAGGTGTTTGACAATAGGACATAGCAGAGATATTTGAGTCGGAGCCTTGGCTCATGCACTCACTCAAGCAGTCAGAAGGCCCTGGGCAAGTCAATTTCTCTCTCTGGGTCTCCGATTCCTCTGTTCCCAGAAGAGGTTAAACTTGATCATCTCTGAGGCCCCCTTTACAGCACACAGATTCCCATTCTATTCCTAATGTCTTGCCAAGAGTGCCAAACCAATTTACTTAGCACTTAGACTCTCTCCCTCACACAGTGCCAACTCAACTTCATCCTAGTCAGGAAGGTAGTTTCTCAACAGCTTAAATCTAGCAGTTTTAAGAATGCAAAATGAGGCAGGCCTGTGGGATACCTGTGATATTGTGAATTATAATAAGAAATACATATTTGGTCTTTATCCCAGTTTCTAGCACAGAGCTACTCAAAACTCTTAGAATTTCCTAAGTGGTGAGACAGAAAGGTGTCTTTTAGTACATTAATGAGGCAACCCTGGTCCAGCCCCAGGTCATGTAACGATAGGGTCTATTTGCTAAGGGAAGCAAACCTATCACTGGAGGGTTGAAACTTCCAGTCCCATCCCTCAACATTCTGGGAGGAGAGAGGGCTGGACATTGATCACCAATGCCCAAAGATTTAATCAACTCTGTGCTATGTAACAGAGCCTCCATAGAAACCCAAAAGAATGGGTTCAGAGAGCTTCTGGATTGGTGACTACATGGAGGTGTTGAGGGAGTGGCACACCCAGACAGGACGTGAAAGCTCTATGCCCTTTCCCAAATACCTTGCTCTACACATCTCTTCTGCCTGGATGTTCATCTGTATCCTTTGTTCCTAGCCTTTCATAATAAACTGGTAAACATAAACAGATGTTTCCCTGAGTTCTGTGAGCCACTCTAGCTAATTAATCAAATCCAAAGGGGGAGGAGGTCATTGGAACCAACTGGTTCCAGTTGGTTAGAAGTATAAGTAAACAACTTGGACTTGTGACTGGCATCCTTGGAGCCTCTAATCTACTGCTGTTAGTCAGAAGCATAGGTGCTAGCCTGTGGAATCCCATGCTACCAGAACTAAGATGAACAGCAGGACACTGAGCTGGCGTCTCAAGCACTGTTTGGCGGTGTGAGGGTAACCCCTGCACCCACCCACCACACACACCTCAGAACTGGTCTCAGACCATTTACTACCCTTCCTTCTAACAGATGCCTGTACAACCCTTCCAACCAGAGCAGAGTAAGATGGTATCTGAAGACATTTCCTACTTCCTAATGCCTTAGCCGTCAACATTCGAATTTCTCTCAGCACACAGTCTCTATTTCCACAGTACCCCTGGGTGTGCTTGTGTATCTGCACTTTAGGTGCTTCCTAATTGCTGGGCTTTACACACTATTCCACTTCCCTTAGTATTCACACCAGACCAGTGCTTTTCAAATCTGTTTAAAGCAGGAAAGTCCTATATTCAAAGGAAGTCTTCCTCAAGACATGAATATATAAAATGGATTTAAAAATGGGTGGGAGTGTTGTTCTGATAAAAAGGAACTAGGAAGGGAAGGAGCTAAGTGCAGTCAGCTCAGCTCCTTCCTCCTCCCAGTGCTCTAAACTATAGGCGTACTCCAGAATATGCATCGGACTTTTCCCAAGGTCTCTGTACCTGTGACTCACAAAGGCCAATTCCTCCAGTGACTTAGTCTAGTTTCTGGAGCAGGACCTACTGCCCCAATTCAAGAGTTTCCTTCAAAGTAATGAACTTTCATTCAAGTCATTAGAAATTATTTTGGTATAACCTAATCTCTGGCAGCATACTGAAATGGTTGTGGGGAAGACAATTGGGTGGCTAGGGGAGAAGATTTACTTTTGAACCTTTTAATTTTATATTTTGTATTACCTATGCAAAAAAAAATTAAAAAAGTAATTTAAAAATAAACAAAAATTCAGTACAAGTCATTAGGCATCTGTAGATTCCTGTACCTTATTGTCCATAATTGTCCACTGGCCCTCGACATTCTGCTTCAAAACACAGTGGTTTCGGGAAATCATCAGAGGGCAGATTTTTGATACCAGCTGGTATGTGACACCAAATCCTCGCCCTATAGTCACCTAGGAAGACAACAATGTAAGAGACATAATCAGTCATTTTGCTGAAAAGGGAGGTCCTTTACAATCTTGTCAAGAAGCAATATTCACACGTCCTGACTTATGAAACCAGACCCTCATAAAACCCATACTGCTTATCAGCTATCTCCTTCAGCTACCATGGGAGCCACCAGGTAGAAAAAGGCAAGAAGTTCTGACAAGAAAAGACAGCTGAATGAAGTTAATCATGGAATGTTAGGATTGGGAGGACCCTGAGTTTTCATCATGAGATGGAGGAATCCTTTCCACATACCCCCATCCACTAGTCTTAAATGCTGCCAAGAACTACAGCCTCTATACAAGACAGTCCTTCCAATTTTTCAATGGCCCTGATTTGGTGTCTTTCTTCCTATAAATTCCATCCATTGGTTCTGGTTCTCCCCTGAACACCATGAAAAAATCTCCAATCCCCCTTCCACTTGACATCTACAAAGTGTCTACTTAGTCTTCTCTTTTCTTGGCCCTATGTTCCCAATTACTTCAAACTTAACTGCTATGACATAGGTTCGCATCCCTTTGCTAGCCTAATACATCTGTTAAGGGGCTCCTGGTTTATTTTTATTCCTAGATGTCACATTTTAAAAAAATAATTTTTATAACACAGTCAAATGCAAGCATCACTTTCCCAGTTCTAGATATCATCACTGGGGCATATAAATTGCATTAGCTTTCACAGCAGATCTATTATGCTGCCAATGTATCCTCAGGCTTAGGAATGATTAAATTTCTTGGTCTAACCTTCCTCCAAGAATTGCTATGCTAAGTCATGTCTCTTCTGTCCTATACTTGACTAGTTGGTACATTTGGATTCAAGCGCAGGACCTTACATTGATTCCTATTAAATTTCATCTTGTTAGTTCAGCCTATCACATGAGCTTGTCAAGACCTTTCTGAATTTTTAATCCGCCATCAGACATACTCAATATCCCTTCCAGCTTCGACTCATCCACCATATTGATATGAGGCCTTCTATACAATCATTTAAGACACAGATAAAAAGATTGAAACAGGATGAAGCCAAAGGCAAAGCTCCCAGGAAAGCTTAGTAAATATTCCACTACACTATTTGGGTACACCTTTAACCAGCTGTAATTCAACCAGAAGTCTTTGGATCAAGTCCATATTTTCTATCTTATCCATGAGGACAGCATGAGAGCCTTGGAAAAACGTTGCAAAGAAGCCTCAGTTCTCATCTGTCACACTTTTCTGATGGACCAGTCTAGTTTATAATAACCCTGTCAAGGAAGAAAATGAAATTCCCCTGAGATTTAGATCTTAGAATCCCTTGCTGCTTCTTTTTGGTGTACAAGCCACCTCTATAATGACCTATACCACAACCTTAGCTAAGAACAGTAAGCCAAACGGCCTGTGGTTTTCTAAAAGCTACCCATTTTGTTCTTTTTGAAAATCTTTCAGAATCATGCCAGTCCTCCTCAATTCCTCAAAGACCATCATGACTCTCTTTGCCCCCAGTCAATGCTTCCCCTAAAACTTCCATCACAGTAACTGACACTAGCATCCAAGCACCTGCTTAGCCCAAAACCCAGGAGCCATCTCTGATTTTTCTGTCCCTCCTCACATTCAGATCATTAGCAAATTCTACTGGTTGTAATTCAAATATATCCCAAACCTGTTCACTTCTCTCTATCTCTATGGCCAATACCTTAGTCCAAACAACCTGACCTCCTCCAGCTGTTTTTACTCCTGCCCTGCATTCCCTTACTCCGACTAACTTCATTCTCCACACAGCAGCTGGAGTGGTAATGTAAAATCTTTAAAACAGACCATTTCCCTTCTTTCTAAACTACATTAATGATCCAAACTTCCTTCCATAGCCTATAAGGCCTGATTGTCCCAACTCTTACAGCTCTTTAGTCTTATCTCATATTACAGTCAGAAACACCACTACCTGAGGGTCTTTCCTCCAATCCCCTCTACTTAGAACACTCTTCTGAGATATCTGTAGGGACTCCTTCTCATCTTTCAAGTTTCAACTCCTCAAGGGCCTACCCTGATTACCCTAAAGTTGTTGCCTGTTCCCTCCCCCACCACTGCATTCCTTCATGTTGTTAGTATGCACTTATCACAACCCAAAATTATCTTGTTTCCTTTACCTATTCCCCACCCCTTACTAAAACATAAATTTCATAAGCAGGGACCTTATCTATCTTGTGTACCACTGTATTTCTGTACCTGGGACAATGCTTAGTAAATATGTGTGAGTGAATAAAGGAATAAAGAGCTTCTGAGAGTCCTCCCAGATTCAAGGATGAGCACTTTTCAGGTCAGAAGTTGGAAACTGGGTTATTAACACTGGAAACTATAGTGCAGCAGCCAGGAACTCTTACAATTTGATTTAAGTTCTTCAGTTCTTTTTTTTTTTTTTAAGATTTTATTTATTCATTTAATAGAGGGAGAGTATAAGCAGGCAGAGCAGCAGGCAGAGTGGGAGGGAGAAGCAGGCTCCCTGCTGAGCCAGGCGCCAGATGTGGGACTCAATCCCAGGACCCTGGGATCACAACCTGAGCCAAAGGCAGCTGCTCAACAAACTGAGCCACCCAGCCATCCCAGTTCTTCAGTTCTTTGAACAGTTTGCCAGAAATTCCATTTACTATCCAACTTCCCCTGAATATATCTATATTATATATTTAAAGGATATTTAATTACATATATACAAATTTAAAGGATAATTTTATTTATTTATTTATTTATTTATTTATTTATTTATTTATTTAAGAGATATATATGGAGCCTGGGTGGCTCAGTTGTTCAGCATTTGGCTCAGGGCACGATCCCCGGGTGCTGGGACTGAGCCCCACATCTGGCTCCCTGCTCAGCAGGGAGCCTGCTTCTCCCTCTCCCTCTGCCTGCTGCTCCCCCTGCTTGTGCTCCCTCTCTCACTGTGTCTCTCTCTAATAAATAAATACAATATTTCAAAAATAAAGGATAAAAATGGAATGTTTAGGGGCGCCTGGGTGGCTCAGTAGGTTAACCCTCTGCCTTCTACTCAGGTCATGATCTCAGGGTCCTAGGATTGAGCCCAGCATCGGGCTCTCTGGTCAGCAGGGAGCCTGCTTCTCCCCCTCCCCCCATCTCTCTGCCTGCCTCACTGCCTACTTGTGGTCTCTCTATCAAATATATAAAAATCTTAAAAAAAAAAAAAAAAAAAGGAATGTTTAGGGGCACCTGGCTGGCTCAGCCAATAGAACATACACCTCTTGATCTCAGGGTCATGAGGTCAAGCCCCATGAGAGGCATGGAGCCTACTTAAAATCATTTATTTATATAAAATTTTTTAGAGATGAAATGTTTAAGGATTTATCTGTCATCCTGGAACAGTTAAGAATTTCCATGTAGGTAGCTTTCTTTCTTTCCTTTTTTTTAATTTGAAAGAGAGCTGAGCATGGATGGAGCCTATAATGGGCCTTGATCTCATGACGCTGAGCTGAAATTAAGACTCACCTGCCTAACCAACTGAGTCACCCAGGTACCCTGGTAGCTTTATTTCTAATAAAGGAAGTACTCCACAGGCCATTGTAATACTTGAGAGGAGACAGCCAGGTTGCCATTTGAGAGCTGTCTGAATAAAGTATTACAGAAAAGGGAGATGAGTGCCTTTTTCTGAAATAGTCTCCTACAGACTCTGAATCCAGGGAAGTAAGGAACCACTCTTTTTTGTCGTCCCCTTTACAGTCTGGTCCTATAATTTACCTAGGTACACCAAGGTTAGAGTCTGTGGTGTGCTTATCCAGATATTCCAGCATTATTTGCACATAAAAGTAAATTTCCCATGGGAACTGAGTGCCAACAAACCACCTATGCAAGTGTTGGGGGTTGTTCCTATTTACAACAGTTTTGCAAGCCATTGTTCTTACCCATCTTGGTTGCTAGCTCATTTATCCTGGGCATGACTCCTATTCTTTCCCAGATGGCCAGCAAATACTCTAGAACCATCCTTTCCCTTTTCCAAGCCCTTAGGGCAAAAAAGCTTCATGAAAACCAAATACAAGAAAAGAAAAAGAGAAAAACAAGGATAATATGGTTCTTCCCAAAGACCTAGATACTTGTAAGACCTAGATAATTCACAATACATCTCTACCTAATTTGTTTTTCCCCCAAACTCTCTGGATTGGTTCAAGAAGTTTAAGGACAGGGGTGTCTGGCTGGCTCAGTTGGTGGAGCAAGCAACTCTTGATCTCAGGGTCCTGAGTTTGAGCCCCACTTTGGGAGCAAAGATTACTTAAACAAAAACAAAAACAAAAATAAAACAAACAAAAAAAGGCAAACAAAAGGCCTGGGGGGGGGGGTTTGAGTACACCCATTCAGACAGACAATTTACTGCTATATTCCCTCCAGTGAAATGAGAAGAACCTTGTTTTATTCTTTTATCTGGGAAATCGGAGACTTTGAGGGGGACTGGAAAGGCAGGAAACTGATTCTGCTGCTATAACTAAACCATGTAAGTACATCTCCTAAATCTTATGCATACCACCTTGTGCTATGGTTTCGGGCCCACTAAAATAAGTCAGACTTCATCTCTTGCCTTAATTCAGACCTCTCTTCATACACACTGCAGGCTATGCTCCAACTACTTCCTAATACCAGACCCTGCAGACACCCAGGTCTGGCAGGTCTCTTACACAGCACCCCGGGCAAGCCAGTCTTCCTACTATGTCTTTACCATTCACTATGGTTTGTATGTGTCTCTACCCACAGAGGTGGCCCTACACAAAATTATCCAAAAATTTAAAATACATGTAGAAACACTTTACAGTTCTTCTTGCTTTTGCTACAGGGGCTTTAATTCTTTTTGCCCCCAACTCCTACTTCCACTCCCAGTGATATCAAGCTATTCAGAAGTAATGTATTAGTCCACATCAATTGAATATGAAAGAATGTTAACAACTGACTAAGTACTTTATAGGGCTGTGTGTGAGTGTGGGACACTTGCAGGGCTCAAATTAAGTAATACTTACAAAAGCCCAAACACAATACAAAATAGGGAATAGCTACTAATATTTAGGTGTCAATATCTTCATTTGTTAAACTTCCCAAAGGTAAATGCTTTTGGAAAAAGCCAGGCAGGGAAAGGTCAATGTTCAAGCTAAAAGAATGTGTGCTGAGAGGTGCCTGGGTAGCTCCGTTGGTTAAGCATAGAACTGTCAGTTTTGGCTCAGGTCATGATCTCAGGGTTGGGGAAGTGAGCCCTGTGCGGTGGAATAGAGCCCTATGTCAAGTCTGCACTCAGCGGAGAGTCTGCTTCAGATTCTCTTCTTCTGCCCCCTCTCCAACGGGTTCTCACTCTCTTTTTCTAAAATAAATAAATAAATAAAATCTTAAAAAAAAAAAAAAAAAGAAAAGAAAAGAATTTGTGCCTAATGTGGACTCCAGGCACTGATACCTGGATAGAAGAGAGATTTGGGGGAAGAGGGGTCTTCCTGCTGTTCTTCAAATCACAGCACCCAAGGAACCATTTAAAACCTCCTAATCTAGCAGTTAAGGCTGGACCTGACTACCCTCTCTGACTTGAGGAACCACTGTTCTAGGATAGTACTAAATAATCCACATCTTGGCACTTACTGTACAGTCTGCATGGCTCTCTCAGATCGCTTCACTGTATAAAACTGTCTTGCCCCATTCAAGCAATAAACTCTCTGAGGGCAAAGTCGCTATTATTTGTCCCTCTCATAATACACCAAAAAACATAAATAATAAATATCTGGGAGACTGAACTGAGACTATATAGCTTATAGAAAAACCATATAATTAAACACATATAACAATCAAAAGACCACTTTATTTTTCATGCAAATTATTTCCAAAACCCAAGTGGTTCCCAGTCACCACCACAAGCTGGTCCCTGATCCATCCAGCTGTCCTTCCAGAGCTGACAGCACTCTAACTCGCTCTGCTCCCTCTTCTATCACTCTCTCTAAAGCACCACACCAGCGGCCCCCAACTGGAACCGCGCCTCACCCTTCCTCTTTTTCCTTTTTTGCATTCATGAGCGCATTAGAAAACATTACAAGCGACCTCTGGAGAAGGCAGCTCTAGTATTTCTGAATCCCTACCCCCAACCCACCTCAGGGGGTGCCACTCGGCCCGTACCAAGACTCACAGGATAAATATGGACCCTCCCAAAACGTCAATTTTCCTCAAGAGTTGAAAAGGAGGACATTTTTACATTAATATTTACGGCTTTTAAAAGGACGTGACCTAACCTCACAGTCTTTTTCAAAAGAAACTCTAGAAAGTTCATGCTTTTCCGCTCCCCACCCCCACCCCGGACACTGGGCGCTTCGGGATTCCGGGTGGAAGTTGGGGCAGCTCCGCCGCCAGAGCGGGACACCACAGGGCTCCGTCCGCTCCAAACAGGGGCTGTCTCAGTTCCCTCCCCAACCCAGTCGTCTCCTTCCCCTCCAAACCCCAGCAGGTCCGCACATCCTCCACGCCCACCCCTCGCCCAGCCCCTCCACCAGCTCCTTCCCGCAACCCTGACTCCCGCCCGAACTCGCACCGCAGGCCCAGGCCTCTCTCAGAGGGGCCATCTTTCCTCCCGAGCGGTCCCCGCGTACCCCCTTCAAACACTTCGCACCTCGACCCCCAACCGCCCGCACCAGAACCCCTTCCTCCTCTCCCTCAGGAACCCCTCTTCAGATCTCTCTCCTCCGGCCGGCTCCCACCTCCTCTCTTCCATTCATCCCTCCCGCTCGGACGCCCCGACTCCCTCCCGGCCCTGCTTCCTCCAACCCCCTTCTCCTGCCCAAGGACTCCTCCCCCTCACCTCGTTTCCGTCCTCCAGCAGCAGCCACTCGGAATTCATTCCTACCCGTCGCAAGCACCAGCTTCGGCCACCAGCGCGGTCTCCCGTGACCAACGAGCCGGGCTCCTCCATAGCCCACTCTGCCCTGGGTCGCCGTCAGCACAGAGCGAGACCCCCGCCCGGATTCCCGCCGCCTCTCAGCTTCGTCGCCGGCGCCATACCTAAACAACAGACAGAAGCAATCGCTACGCGCTCGCGATCGATGTGAACACCAGCTCGGGCTCCGCGCCCCGCCCGCTCCGCCAGTAAACCGGAGTCACTGCGCCTGCGCCGGAAGGAGGCGGCGGCGAGGGCGGCACAGGTGTGCGGTGTTTTAGGCCCAGGTGGACCAGGGTCGTCCGGAAGCTGCTTTTCTCCAGAACCTCCACCCCAGTCCTAGCCGCGGGTAGGTGGAGTCTCTTTTCATCTTACTCACCCCCACCTTTTGAATTTTGATTTTGCGGGGCGCCTGGGTGGCTCAGTCCTTAAGCGTCTGCCTTGAGTTCAGGTCTTGATCTCAGAGTTCTGGGGTCCAGCCCCGCATGGAGCTCCCTAGTCAGCCCGCAACCTACTTCTCCCTCTCCCACTCCTCGTACTTGTGTTTCCTCTCTCGCTATGTCTCTGTCAAATAAATAAAAATCTTAAAAAATCTATTTTTTTTTTTTGCTTTATGAGTTCCATGTTACCTAAAACTTTAACAAACTTTTAAGCAACTTTAAACTTGTGATTATTTATTTTTTTAAAGATTTTATTTATTAATTTGACAGAAATCACAAGTAGGCAGAGAGGCAGGCAGAGAGAGAAAGGAGGAAGCAGGCTCCCCGCCAAGCAGAGAGTTCGACCCCGGACTCCGTCCCAGGACCCTGAGATCATGACCCGAGCCGAAGGCAGAGGCTCAACCCACTGAGCCACCCAGGCGCCCAAACTTGTGATAATTTAAAAATATGTTAAGTCTGGGGGCACCTGGCCGGCTCAGTCAGTAGAAGAGGAGGCTCGATCTCCTGTTGTGAGTTCAAGCCCCACCTTGGGTGCAGAGCTTACTTAAAAAAAGAGAGAGCAAGCGAGCACAAAATGTGTTGAGACTTCCTAAATAGCATCTGTTTTGCATGACATCCTTTTACTACTGAATTTTTCAAAACTTATAGTAGATAAATCTATGGAGGCAGAAATCAGTTACCTGAGGCTAGGCGTGGGAGCCAGGACTAAAGGCAGAACAGACATTAAAGAATTTCAGGAGGTGATAGAAATGTTCCGAAGTTGGATTGTGGTGATGATTGCACAATTGTATACATTTACTGAAAAGTCATTGAAGCATTACATACACTTCCATTGAACAAATTTTATGGTATGTAAACTATCCTCAATAAAGCTATTAAAAACACCACCACCACCTGAAATTATTATTATTGTTTGGGGGGGGGTCCTCCAGCATAGTGTGGTAGCTGTTCCCTGTAGAGAGTACCTCTATCATAACTCAATACCCCCTCTTGTCTTTTCCATTTTCCAATACCTGGTTAACAATTTTCTTAAATTCTGTCAGGGGAAATATATATACTAAATGAATTATACAAAGCACAACAGCAAAGAGCTAACGGTGAGAGCTAAGTGCCAAGTACTAGGCCAAGCACCCTACATACTTTATCTTATATTCTCCCCACAAACACTATGATGACAGTGGTTACAACAAAGTTCTTATTTTAAGGTTGATGAGAAAAGAAGCACAGAGAGGTTTAGCAGTCTTCTCCAAGGAAGAAGTTAAATGGTAGAGTAGAATACCAATTCAGTTCTAATTTCCCAACCATAGTTGCAACCCCAGCCTGGAGTTTTATCTGTGTGACATGGTCAGATCAAGAATTTCGGCCTAAGGGGCCCTCAGCTGGTCAAGCATGTGACTCTTGGTTTTGGCTCAGGTCAGGATCTCAGGGTCTCCGCACTGTCTCCAAGCTCAGCATGGAGTCTGCTTGTCCCTCCCTCTCCCCCTCTACTCTTCGCCAACTCCCCCTCAAATAAATAAATAAATAAATAAATGAATAAATGAAATCTAAAAAAAGAAAAAGAATTTCAGACTATGATGTCAAAGAGGGTCAGGAAAATGGGTGGGAGCCGCAACTGTACTCATGCAAATGCTTCCCTAGGCTTTGGATTACATGTCTCTTGGTGCCTCCATCCCCACTTAGTATTCCATCCAGGAACAGTACGTGCATCCAGAGGCTATCCTGACATTTCATTGACATGTCCACTTAGGCTCCTCTTGGCTGTGACAGTTTCTCAGACTTACCTTGTTTTTGAAGACCTTGACAGTTTCGAGGAGTACTGGCCAGGTATTTTGTAGAATGTCCCTAAATGGGGATTTGTCTGATGTTTTTCTCATGCTTAGACTGGGTCTATAGGTTTTAGAGAGGAAGACCATAGAGGTAAAATGTCATTCTCATCATATCATACTGAGGGTACATACTATCAACATGAATTATTACTATTGATGTTAACCTTGACCATCTGGCTGAGGCAGTGTTTGTCAGCTTTCTCTTCTGTAAAGTTCCTCTCCCCTTTTGCAGACTTTGCTTTTTGGAATTAGTCACCACGCACAGCCTACACTTAAGGAGTGGGGCGTTGGGGCACCAGGGTGCCTCAGTTGTTAAGAGTCTGCCTTCAGCTCAGGTCATGATCCCAGGATCCCAGAATTGAGCCCTTTATGGTGCTCCCCGCTCAGTGGGAGGCCTGCTTCTCCCTCTCCCACTCCCCTTGCTTGTGTTTCCTCTCTTGCTGTCTCTGTCAAATGTCAAATATCAAAAAAAATTTAAAAAAAAAAAAAGGAGTGAGGAGTTCTGCTCCACTTTCTTAAGAGCAGGGCATCTACATAAATTGCTTATAATTCTTTTGCATGGGAGGGGCACCTGGGTGGCTCAGTGGGTTAAAGTGTGTGTCTCACTCTTGATTTCAACTCAGGCCATGACCTTAGGGTCAAGATCGAGCCCTGTATCAAGCCCAGCATCAGGTTCCATGCTCTGAAGGGAATCTGCTTCCCCTCTCCTTTTGCCTCTGTCGTTCATTTCCCCCCACTCGCCCATTTTCTCTCTCTCTAAAATCTTTAAAAAAATAATAATAATTCTTCTGCACGGGAGATTTATCTCCTCTCCCATTTATTTATTGAATCAGTTATTCATATTGGTATGGACTCATGGATATTTATTTTATACTTTGCTTTATAATCCAATACTTTATTTTACTGCTCAAATTGTTCCTACTTTGGCTACATTGTCCCTTCAACATACTTGCATCATTGTGTTTCATAGAGCATACCCTTACTTTCTGGCACAAGATGTTCTAGGCCTAGAGTCAACCAGTTCTCAAGGAGCCCTATTTCCTTTTATTGGGAAATGGAATTAGAAACCAAGACCTGGACCCTAAGTGTGCTTGTTGCCACTGTTACTGCTCCTAGGTTCTCTCAGCTGACAGGGAAGTAAATATTTGTATGCATACTAACTCCTCCATATCCCTGTATCTATGAATGTTTAAAATGTATGTATGCACTTATGTTGTATGTATGTATGTATGTACGTATGTAGTAACACATATATCTCCATTGGTAAGCTCAACGCATGCATACACATGGCTTACAACTCGAATGCATTACCACCTCGCCCCCGGATTGTTCCAGTCATCCCCCCACCATTGCTTATCTGTAACCTTTGACTCTAAAACTGAGAAGCCTGGCTCCCACCATATGCCATCCATTTATCTAATCGTCATTGCCAGTATACATACAGTGTTTTCAGAATTGTTAACCCCTACACCCGTGGGAAACACTTTCTCAACTAGAATGCACTACTTATGCCCAAGTCTTTGACTTTTAGTCTTACAGACTTCACTCATTTCCAGAGTTACTTAGGTGCCACCCTTTTCCCCTACCCACTTCAAAGAGGTTATTTCAGAGATTCTTTTGTCTGCTCTGTATTCTCTCTAGGATCCCCTGACCTCCTACAATGATCTTTTAAAATTCACAGACATTAAGGCTCACTTCGTAAAGTTCCATGAGTTTTGGCACATGTGTACTGTCAAGCATTATAGTGTGATAGAGAATAGTTTCATCGCCCTAAAAAGTCTTCTGTGCTTCACCTTCTTGACCCTCCCCTATACCCTGTTTGTTTTATTTTACAACATATCCTAGGAATCACTCTATCGCAGGACAGATCTATATTCCTCCGTCCTCTTCGCAGCTGTGTAGTACTCCGTTGTGCAGAAGTACCCTTGTTTCTTCAACCAGTCCTTGAATGATAGACAGTTTGGCTCTTTCCAGTCTTTCATTACCACTCATGGCCCTACAGTGAATTACTAGATACTATTTATGAGTACCTATTATATGCTTCTCATATATTACCTTACTTGATCCTCACTACCATGCTGCCAGATAGCCCCACTTACCTATGAGGAACCTGAAACTATTGAGTTACCCAAGGTCTCCCCACCATGAGCTTCTTGAGAGTGATGTCTTATTTTCAGTTGTACTCCTGACATTTTTATTGACTGAATAAATGTAATTCAACTCAAAAAAAAAAAAAAAAAGTAACTCAACTCATTAATGGCAGTCCTGGGAACTGAAGCCAGAGTTGTGAGCTTGTACCTGTATAGCCCCAAAGTCTGTACTCATTATGGCCCAGCAGTGTTCTTTAAGGTGGACTGGCCATTGCCAGAGAGTATACAAGATGAGCCATTTGCTTGTGGGAAGGATATATTCAGGTACCTACTTTTTATTCCATCCTTTTAAAAAAGTCCAATTTTGTGGATATTTTATCCTTACATAAAAGGACAACACACACACACACACACACACACACACATAGGACAACACAGAGGATATAGAGACTTTATACAAATAAAGAAATATGCATATGTTGGGCTGTATCCTCAGCCCTTCTTTTGTTGTTAAGAGTGCATGGTCAAGGGGCACCTGGGTGGCTCGGTGGGTTAAGCCACTGCCTGCAGCTCAGGTCATGATCCCAGGATCCTGGGATCGAGCCCCACATTGGGCTCTCTTCTCAGTAGGGAGCCTGCTTCCCCCTCTCTCTCTGCCTGCCTCTCTGCCTACTTGTGATCTCTCTCTATCTATTAAATAAATAAAAATCTAAAAAAAAAAAAAAAAGAGTGCATGGTCAAAACAGTTTGGAGATACTGCCTCCCAAGATTTGGGGGTTTTATTAACTCGATCTCCCCTGTTTATTCCCCATTCTTTTTTTTTTTTTTAAAGATTTTATTTATTCATTTAATTGACAGGAAGAGAGAGAGACAGTGAGAGAGGGAACATAAACAGGGGGGTGGGAGAGGGAGAAGCAGGCTACCTGCCGAGCGGGGAGCCAGATGCAGGGATTATCCCAGGACCCTGGGATCATGACCTGAGCCAAAGACTGACACTTAACGACTGAGCCACCCAGGCACCCCTGTTTATTCCCTTATAACAGTGAATCTCAACTGGGGGCTGTCTCCCCTCCCCCCACCGACATGTAGCACTATCTGGGAGCATTTTTTTTATTGTCCTGACAGGGGCAGGGGTGCTGCTACTCCCCTCTAGTGATGAGAAGCCAGGAAAGCTGCAAACATCCTACAAATCACAGGACAACCCTGCAACAAGCATCATCCAGTCCAAAATGCCAGTAGTGATAAGGCTGAGAAACCTTGCATTATACCCATTTCAGGAGGGAACAATGGAGGGGAAAGAGAGAGCAGATGCAGAGAAGGAAGTAGGGTGTTTTCTGTATCTGTGGATCTGACACCTGTCTCACTACATATGCTCAATTAATGTGAACTGAACAGAATGTTAGAAAGGGTTGACAGCGGAAAGGCTTGGGAAGTGGGAAAGGAAAACAAGAAGAGGAGGAGGAAGCACAGGGCAGGAAGAAGGGAGGAAAAGGGGAGGAGAGAACAGTGGAAAGGCAGACTGTTTTCCAAGATGATTATAAGATCTCCCATCCCACACACTTTTACAACGGGACACTGACACTTCTCCCATTGGGAGATGGCATCTACATTTCCTCCCCTGGAAATGTGGGTGGGCATGCGACACCAGCAGAAATGATGTCATGCCATAAAAGATAATACGGCTTCCATCCAGCCTTTTTGGGATGCTCTTGGAACACAGTCCCCACAAGGAAGTGGAGAGAACAAACACACAAACGGGCCACAAGTAGATGTTCTGGCCAACAGCTCCAATTGAGGCCCCAACTGATATCCAGCATCGACTGGCAGATGTGGGGATGAAGGCGTCCTTAGATGATAGCGGCCCCCAGTAGGGAGTCACCCCCAGTCTTTGATTCTTTCCAGCCAAGGCCCCAGACCTTGTGGAATAGTGATCCCTTAATTGTCACCCCTGTTGTGCCTCACTTGAGCTCCTGCCCCAGGGTCTGTGAGCATAATATAATGGTTGTGCTAAACCACTTAGTTTTGGCATAGTTTGTTCTACAGCAATACAGAACTGGAACAGGAAAGGTGTGGGGGAGGGCAGTTGGACAGTCATTGGTTTATCTGTTTCTATATTAGTTAGGGTAACACTAGCTGCTGTAACATACAAACCCCAAGTTTCAGTGGTTGAGCACAATAAAAGTTTTATTTCTTACTCATATAATTGTCCACCACAGTGTTCCTGGTTGGTGGACAGCCTTTCATTGAGTCATCGTTCAGGAACTCGGACTTCTTTTATCCTGGAGGGCTTGGAGTCCTCTCTTCCCCAGGGTTTAGAGTCCTCTGCATCTACAAAGCAAACCAGGGGAAGACAGAATGGGGAACGCACACCAGCTTCTTAACTGTCTTGTCCCCAGTGTGACATACCTTTCCCCGGGCTCACATTTTCTTAGAAAGAACTGGTCACATGACCCCACCTAGCTCCAGGAAAGGTTAGGGAATGTAATCCCTGGCTGATCAGCCAGTTCCCAGGAACTACTCTATTCCTTAGAAAGGGGAGCATGAATTTTGGTGGACAGCTAGGTCTCTCTGGCAGACTTTAGAACACAAGCTAATGAACAGAAATGATCATGACAAAGCCTTCTCTTCCTCTTCCTCTCTGCCACTTCCTTTCTTCTTATCTCCCCGGAATAGAGGTGGGGGGAAAGGGTGGAGTACAAGCAATCACATTTTGCTCACTCTGTGGCTTTTGTGTAAGGTCAGCCCTTAGCTGAGTGGGAAACTTAGAGGCTTCTGGCAGTGGAGGTGTGTGGCGTTTGGAGCCCAGTTGCCTGAGTTCGAATCCTAGCTCAGCTACTTATAGACAGGAGATCTTTGGCAGGTTACTTGACTTCTTCAAACCTCAGCTTCCACATTTATAAGGGTGATGATAAGGGTAACACTCAACTTGTAGGATTGTCAGGAGGACTAATCTGGTGAATTCCTATAAGGTAATTTTGCTTGGTACATAGTAAGTACCTAATCACTGTGGGCTATGATTGTAGAGGGATGGAGCACCAGCGGCTGCAGAGGCCACATCCAGCAGGTGTAAAGTCTCTCTCCCTGGGTCTTCTCTATGTTCTCTGGTCTAAAAGACAGAAAACAAGATGTCTTCTCCTCCTTAAATTGGTTTATTATAGAGTTAGAAATCCCTTCAATCAATTTTAGACTTCTGTTACCCATCTGTAAGCAAGATGGGTTCTTTAAAAACGTCTAAAGCAAATAGTTTCCTCTGTGAGCAAGGGTTGATCCATTTTGGCGGCATGGCTCTGCCCATTGATTTGAACTGTGGTTCCCCTCGGTGAGGTTCAATAGAGGTGAGGCAGAACTTTTTCTTACTATGTTTTCAAAAGATCGAGCAAAGAAAGGACTCTTGATGTAGCATCTCTAGCGAAGTCCTTCTTTGGTACTCTAATCCTGTTTCTTCTTGGTACTCTAATCCTGAGATCACAGGCCGACTTTTCAATAGACTGTTGCATTTAGTCATCTTGGGGGTGGGGTGTGCAGTGAACACAGATGGGTTCTCTAGACTTGGAGGATTTCAGCATGTCTGGGGGGAGGTAAGATCCCGGATGGAGTGATCCAGCCTTGGGGTGTGTGTGGGGGGGTAGGGTTCATGGCTCCACATTCTCACTCACTCTTCCTTTTTTCTTACTCTTTTTTAAAAAATATTTTATTTATTTATTTGACAGAGAGAGAGCAGGAGCGCACACGTAGGGGGAGCAGCAGAGGGAGAGGGAGAAGCAGACTTCCCACTGAGTTGGGAGCCCAGTTCGGGGCTCAATCCCAGGACCCTGGGATCATTACCTGAGCCAAAGGCAGATGCAAGGCAGATGCTTAACCAACTGAGCCACTTAGGAGCCCCTCTTGTTTCTTACTCATTTATTCCATCGTCTCTTCTCTGACCATCCCCAACTGTAAGACTCTATGCTGAAGGAATCAGGGAAAGACGCCTTTTATTTTTGGAAGGGAAATGTTTTAGAAAACCAGAAGTAAGTAAAGAGGGAAAAGGGGACTATCTGCTTTGGGCAGCTTGTGTATTAAGTGCTATTTTGTGTAAACAAAGTGCTTTCAGTACACAGTTGTAAGATATTTCTGATACCTTTAATCAGGTTTATTATATTTTGGAAGTGCATATAATGAGTCATCAAGTTCATTCTATTCTGGAGGTAGCTTAATCAGTAATGAAGGTGGATGTTTCAGGGTGCCTGGGTGGCTCAGTTGGTTGCGCGACAGCCTTCGGCTCAGGTCATGATCCTGAAGTCCTGTGATCAAGCCCCGAATCGGGCTCCCAGCTCCATGGGGAGTCTGCTTCTCCCTCTGACCTTCTTTCCTCTCATGCTATCTTTCACTCTCTGATACATACATACATACATACATACATACATACATACAAATAAATAAATAAATAAATAAATTTTAAAAAGGTGGATGTTTCAGAGGTCCATGAAAGTAGTACTGGGGGAAACTACCACACTCCTTTTTGGCTGGGGCTCGGGCTGTTACTTTAAGTGCCCGCATCCTTTAACTTGCCAAGGATCAGTACCCACTTCAAATATTTATTACCCATCTGATCTGATTTTATTGAGGGGGAGAGGGAGGGAGGAAAGGAGAAGATAGGCAAGACGGAAAGAAAGAAGGCTGTGGAAATCAGGTATCAATAATTACTGCCTTGTTTTCTTCTCCTTACAGAGCTGGCTTCAGGCTGTTTATTTTGCAACTAATACTTGGTATCAGGTGCCTAATATAAAATAGGCTTGGGGTGACTTACAACTGAATCCTATCACCCTGCGTTGGCTATTTTTGGACTACAAAAAAACATAGAAATCCCTAATTCAATTCACCTTTGTCTAGGGTTGGGGAACGGCAGGGAGGGAGTGGGAATGTTTCTCACACAGAGAACCTTGAGTTCTATAATCCAAGGTTATAATGCAATTCTCATCACATTTTTTTGACTTACAAATTTATTGCATTATCAGCTGTGATATTTATTATTCAGGACTTGTCGAAACATGCTCAAGTTTATTTCAGCTAGCAGCAGGCTTCTCTCTCCCATTTCAGCAGTCACATGCAGAGATGTGTTTTTCAAAATTCAGGTTAACACTCAGTAATGAGTCTTGATCGCATTTTTGAAAAATGGAATACAACAGAACAGGTCCTAGACCAGCACACAGATGAAGGGGACATACTGATCGTGAAACATTCATTATTTGTGTTTGTTCTGTGCTGGGCTCAATGTAAAACATGTTTTCTACTGTAGGTTGTGTACGATAACCTTCGGAGGATTTCTGGTGCTAGACAAGGTGGGGTAAGCCCACTGAAGTCTCTCTCTGCCACTAATGATGACTAAAAATGCTGGACAAAATAGAACTACCAGAGAACTCTGAAAAGTAAACAAGCAGGCAAATTAGGGAGAGAGGCAAAGCTTGAAGAAGCTATCCGTAGGGGGTGAGTTTCTCAAAATATTTCTGTCTAGTCTTACAGCTTTGACTTGAGAGGTGGTCCCAGGAAAGGGGGCCTCACAGCAGCAGAGGCAGCAAAAACAGAGAAACCTAAAAGAAAACAATTCTTGTCTCTTTTGCTCTACTCGCAACGCTCCTAACACCCAATGTAGGGGGGGTGGTTCCCACATCAACCAATTCTCCAGCTCTCTGGACACCAACCAGTCCAGTGGGCATCCAGTTGGGCCAATTCTGACACCACCTGGAACTAGCACAGAACCCACAAGGACTCAGTCCCCAAAGACTGCCAGTCATATGCCCCAGGTTGTCACTGGTATACTGACCAATTGGCTCTAAATTGGGGGGTTCCCTTAACCCCTTCCTTGGGTTTGATAATTTGCCACAATTGCTCACAGAACTCAGAGAAAGACTTACAGACTCCCCATTGATGAGGGAGCCCAACTGGGACTCGATCTCAGGACCCTGGGATCATGACCTGACCGAAGGCAGATGTTTAGACCAACTGAGTCACCCAGGCACCCGTCTTTGGTAAAGGCTTTTTTTTTTTTTTTTTACATATAATGTATTATTAGCCCCAGGGGTACATGTCTGTGAATCGCCAGGTTTACACACTTCACAGCACTCACCGTAGCACATACCCTCCCCAATGTCCATAACTCCACCACCCTCTCCTGAACCCCCTCCCCCAGGCAACCCTCAGTTTGTTTTGTGAGATTAAGAGTGGTAAGGGCTTTTAAGGGAGGTTTCATCACATAGCCATAATTGATTATTAGCTCAATCTCCAGTCCCTCTCCCCTGCCCAGAGGATGGGGCTGAAAGTTCCAAGCTTATGACCATAGCTTGGTCTTTCTGGTGACCAGCCCCCCACCCTGAAGCTATCCCGGAGCTCACCATGAGTCACCTCAAAAGAAGAGGTGAACAAAAGATGCTCCCATCACTCAAAATTTCAAGGGTTTTAGGAGCTCTGTGTCAGGGACCGGAGGCAGAAACCAAATATGTATTTCTTCTTCTTCTTTTTTTTTTAAGATTTTATTTATTTGACAGAGAGAGACACGGCGAGATAGGGAATACAAGCAGGGGGAGTGGGAGAGGGAGAAGCAGGCTTCCTGCCGAGCAGGAAGCCCGATATGGGGCTCGATCCCAGGACGGCTGGGATCAGGACCTGAGCCGAAGGCAGAGGCTTAATCCACTGAGCCACCCAGGCGTCCCAGAAACCAAATATATATTTCTTACGTCACAAACCACATCTCTCTGACCAAAGGACTTGGGAAAAGTGGCTCTGGGAGCCAGAGTATGTGTGTGTGTGTTGGGGGCGTGGTTTACAATTAGTTCTTTTTCTGTCTCTCCCAGACCTGCCCCAAGGGCAGGACTCAATTATGCGGTAGTTCCAGCACTAGTCTGGGCAGTAGAAATTTCCGGAGAAGCACTGTCATTCTGGCTGACTAGGAAACAGAGCACCAGAGAGCCAGATCATATAGGGGATATCCTAAAGGAAGCCAGCTGGAGAAGGGGAGTACATTCTGTGTATGAACTGGCACAAGTTTTGCATGGTCAAAAGAGACCCAGAATAGCAAAGCTTCTGAAAAACCGAAATGACCTTGGAACAATGGCCCACAGATGTGAGAGAACTTGAAGCTGGAACCTAACTGGCTAGATTGCCTATTAAAACAAAACAAGGGGCGCCTGGGTGGCTCAGTGGGTTAAAGCCTCTGCCTTCTGCTCAGGTCATGATCCTAGGGTTCTAGGATCGGGCTCTCTGCTCAGCAGGGAGTCTGCTTCCCCCTCTCTCTGCCTGCTTGTGATCTCTGTCTGTCAAATAAATAAATAAAATATTAAAAAAAAAATAAAACAAAATGAAGTCAGTGTTTTCTAGAGCAGATATCTGCAAACTTTTTCCATAAAGGGCCAGATAGTAAATATTTTCAGCTTTGAGGGCCATCCAGCCTATCAGGACTACTCAACTCTGCCATTGTAGAGTCAAAGCAGCCAATGACAAGATGTAAAGGAACAAATACTGCTGTGTTTCAATGAAACTTTATTCATAAAAAGAGGAAGAGGGTTGGATTTGGCCCATAAGTCATAGTTTGCTGACCCTTGCTCTAGAGGATTTGGAGAAGACTGAGTTCTCACATGTAATATTCAAAATGTCAGGATAAAATCCAAAATGACTCAACACCCAAACACCTAGAAAAAGGTGTCCATTTGTAAAGGAAAGACAACTGAAAGATGCCAACCCCAAGATGACCCAGCTGTTGGAACTGCCAGACAAAAATGTAAAACAGGTATTACAATTATGCTCCATGCATCAAAAGTAAACTCACTTGAAGGGGAAAAAATAGAAATTTTCAGTAGAAAAACAGAAACTATTTTGAGTTGTGTTTGAAGTTTGTTGTGTATTTGGAGTTTGTTGCATTTATCCTGTTTGGGGTTTGAGATTCTTTTTTTTTTTTTTTTTTCCTAAGATTTTATTTATTTATTCGACAGAGAGAGGGCGAGTGCACAAGTAGGAGTGGTGGGCAGAGGGAGAAGCAGGCCCCTCAATGAGCAAGGAGGCCCTGTGGGACTTGATCCCAGGACCCTGAGATCATGACCTGAGCTGAAGGCAGACGCTTAACCAACTGAGCCACCCAAGCACCCCTTGGGGTTTGAGTTTCTTGAATCAGTAATTTTATGTCCTTCTCCAAATCTTAGAAGCTCTCAGCTATTTTTTTTTAATTTATTTATTTGTCAGAGAGAGAGAGAGAGAGAGAGAGAGAGAGCACACAGGCAGGCAGAGTGGCAGGCAGAGGGAGAAGCAGGCTTCCCGCAGAGCAAGGAGCCCGATGCGGGACTTGATCCCAGGATGGTGGGATCCTGACCTGAGCCGAAGGTAGCTGCTTAACCAACTGAGCCACCCAGTTGTCCCTCAGCTATTATTTCTTCAAATATATACATATTTCTCTGCTCCAAATCTCACTCCTCCCTTGGGATTTCAACCCATAGTTCCTCAAATTCTGTTCTATTAATTCACTATTTTTCCTTTCTGTTCTTCAAATCAGGGACACTCTCTCTCCATCTCTCATTAAGTTCATTGACTTCTTTTCTGTCATCTCCATTCTACTATTAAGCCCACATAGTGAATTTTTATTTCAGATATTGTGGTTTCAGGTTCTAACATTTCCATTTGATTCTTTTTTATAGTTTCTGTTTCTCTACTGAAAATTTCTATTTTTTCCCCTTCAAGTGAGTTTACATTTGCTGCATGGAGCATAATTGTAATACCTGTTTTACATTTTTGTCTGGCAGTTCCAACAGCTGGGTCATCTTGGGGTTGGCATCTTTCAGTTGTCTTTCCTCTACAAATGGACACCTTTTTCTAGGTCTTTGGGTGTTGAGTCATTTTGGATTGTATCCTGACATTTTGACATTTTGAATATTACATGTGAGAACTCACACTCAGATACACACAATCAAACTTCTAAAACCCAAAGAAAAAAATCTCAAAAGCAATCTGAGAAAAACCATGGCAGTTTTTCGGAAAATCAAAAATAGAATTACCGGGACGTCTGGGTGGCTCAGTTGGTTGGACGACTGCCTTCGGCTCAGGTCATGATTCCGGAGACCCGGGATCGAGTCCCGCATCAGGCTCCCAGCTCCACGGGGAGTCTGCTTCTCCCTCTGACCTTCTCCTCGCTCATGCTCTCTCACTGCCTCTCTCTCAAATAAAGAAATAAAATCTTTAAAAAAAAAAAAATAGAATTACCAAGTAGTCCAGCAATTCTGCTTATGGGTATATACCCAAAAGAATTGAAAGCAAGATCTCTAAGTGATATTTATTTATTTATTTAATGTATCTATTTTAGAGAGCAAGCGAGCAAGCACAGGAAAGTGGGGGGAGAGGCAGACTCCCTGCTGAGCACAGAGCCTGATGCAGGGTTCAATCCCAGGACCCTGAGATCATGACCTCACCTGAAATCAAGAGTCAGATGCTCAACTGACTGAGCCACCCAGGCTCCCCGTTAAGTGATGTTTATATACCCATGTTCATAACAGCAGTATTCTCAAAAGCCAAGAAAAGGAACTCATCTGACCATCAACAGATGAATAGAAACAAAATGTGTGTGTGTGTGTGCGCACATACGTGCGTGTGCCGGAGTATAATTCAGCCTTAAAAAATGGAAGGAGGGACGCCTGGGTGGCTCAGTTGGTTAAGCAGCTGCCTTCGGCTCAGGTCATGATCCCAGTGTCCTGGGATCGAGTCCTACATCGGGCTCCTTGCTCGGCAGGGAGCCTGCTTCTCCCTCTGCCTCTGCCTGTGCTCGCTCTCTCTCTCTGACAAATAAATAAACTAAAAAAAAAAAAAATAAGGAAGGAAATTCTGATACATGCTACAACATAGATGAACCTCGAGGACATTATGCTAAGTGAAATAAGCCAGCCCCAAAAGCAAATACTCTATTGTTCCACTTACGTAGGTTACCTAGAGTAGTCAATTTCCTAGAGACAGAAAGTAGAATGGTGGTTGCCAAGGCCATACAGAGAAGGAAATGGGGAGCAGTTGTTTCATGGGTACGGTTCCAGTTTTGCAAGACGAGATGAATTCTGGAGATGGACGTTGGTGATGGTGGTACAACACGGGAATGCACTTGACACTGAATTGTATGGGATTATCACCTCAAAGTGATTAAGATGACACACTTTGTTATATACACAATTTTGTATTGTCACAATTTTTTAAAAAGGAGTCTGAGAAAAATAATGAGTTAAATATAAAACAATGTGGCATCTGGGTGGCTCAGTCAGTTTAGCGTTTGCCTTCAGCTCAGGTCATGATCCCAGGGTCCTGGGATCGAGTCCCGTGTTGGGCTCTGCACTCAGAGGCGACCCTGCTTCTCCCTCTGCCTCTCATCTCGCTCTCTCTTACTCTCTATTAAATAAAGTCTTTAAAAAATAAAACATGTATAGAACAATGATTTCAAAGGCTGTGGAGCGCTCATCAGAAACCGGAAGAGACAGTGGAACAACAGTTTTAAAGTGCCAAAAGGAAATAACTGTATCTAGAGAATACATATTTGGGACTGAAGGCGAAACAAAGACAATTCTCAGATGAAGGAACACTAAGAGAATTGCTCAAGAGTTTTCAGGCAGAAGGGAAATCAGTTTCAGACGAGAAGCTGGAGCTTCAGGAATGAAGGAGGAACGTACATGGTAAATGTCTCCTCTGAAGTTCTTTAAAATACATAGAACTGTCGAGAGCAACACTTGATTTTGAGTGAGGCCTATGGCTGCCTGGACTAGACTAATCCTCCAACCTCCCTTCCAACTAGGTGTGACCTACCATGGGACTAAGTTCTGTCTGTGAGTTGTAAAAGGAGATTTTATGGGGCAGGTTTATGGAACATTCATTAAAACACTGGTGGCACATTTCTTTCATCCCTTTTTCCTGGTCTCTTCTTTATCCATCCTGTTGCTTTGGCAAGTGGATGCAGTGGCTGGAGCACCAGCTGCCATCTTTCCCATGAAGACCCAGAGAAGGAATCCAGGTTCCTGAAGATTTTGTGACTCAGATCCACCATATTAGCCCTGGGCGACCTCCTTTTGGACTTTCACGGGAGGGAAAAATAATTCCCCTGGTTTTCTTTCTTTTTTTTTTTTTTAAATAGAGATTTTATTTATTTGAGAGAGAACATGAGAGAGAAGGAGAAGGAGGAGGGGCAGAGGAGAGGAAGAGGGAGAAGCAGACTTCTTGTTGAGCAGGGAGCTCAACCCAGGGCTCATCCCAGGACTCCAGGATCATGACCTGAGCCAAAGGCAGACGCTTTAACCAACTGAGCCATGCAGGCACACCACCCCCCTTTTATTCTTTCTTTTAGGATTTTTTTTTGGGAGGGAGGGAGAGAGAGCATGAGCAGGGGGGAAGGGCAGAGGGAGAGGGAGAAGCAGACTCCCCACTGAGCCCTGAGCCCCACACGGGACTCGATTCCAGGACGCTGAGATCATGATGTGAGCTGAAGTCAGACCTTAACCGACTGAGCCACCCAGGTGTCTGGTAAATTCCCCTGCTGTGTAAGCCACAATTACTTTTTGGCTTCTGCTGCATGCTGCTGAATTTAATCCTAATATAGCTCCTAATTACTGAAAGCAAGAGACACTCTCAGATGCATCCTAGGAAGAAGTTCTGGGTGAAGAAACTGCTCCAGCGGTCATCGCAGGGCTTGCCGGGCACATGGTGATGTGCTGTGTAAACGTTAGTAGTTGGGCACCACATGCCTTATTTTTGTATCTCCCACAGGAACCCCCCCAGAGTGGGGGCTCAGTCCTCTGAGACTGCCTTCTGATTTTCTGTTGGTCCCCCATACTTACTAATCTCAGCAAGAAAAAGCTGAGAAAAGGGGATGCCCTAGGTTCCAGATTACACAAATCCACAGGAGAAGAATCAGCAGTGGAGGAGGAAATACACTATTTATTTACAATTCTTTCACTTTATCCACAATTTCCATACAAACATAAAAACTAAAAAAATAAAACCACCATTTGGGAACACAAGTGTCTTTCTTTAATTAGTCCAGGTGAGGGGAGGGTCACAGCCCTCTCGCTCTGTGAAGGAAACTATTGAGGCACACTGAAGGGGGAGGGGGAGGTTAGGAAGAATGCCTGAGAAACAGCTCCAGATGAGAAATGGAACGTGCCAGCATGGTGGGGCTTCACTGGCAGACTCAAGGGTGTCACCCACCAGGGACACTGACCGGCTTCCCAGAAGGACAGCTGCTCGCTTGCCACCATTCCTCCCGCCCCTGCCCCTGCCACCTCTCTGCTATGGAACTCCCAAAATCAAACATGCGCCCCCCTCTCATGAGCTCTGGGGGGTATGATGGTGACAGCGGGGGACACTGGATGCCTCTCTCTGAGAAGAGCCCCAAGCCCCAGGGAGACGCAGAAAACCCCTTTCCTTGGCACTGATGAATCAGTCACAGCTTCTGTCTTGAATAGGATGCTGCCCGGAGGAAAAAATGGAAAAACAAAAGATCTCCCCCAGCCTCCTGGGGAAAGGGAGGGGCTGAAAACATGCAGGAGGGCTTCCGCCTCTGTGGGTGCCTCTCTGGGAGGCTCTCTGGGGGACAGGTGGGGGGGTTCTGTCTGCCCAACACGGGGAAGGAGTGGGGCAGATGCTCCACAAGGACCTGGGGAGAGGGTGGGAAGCGGGGAGGGAAGAGAGAAAAACTCTGAGACACTGATGCTGGGAAGGCTGCCACCCATTGTCAAAGCAGGTCTGTCTGCTCAGCAATGCTCCCCTGCACAGGAGGGCACCCAGAACCCGACCTGGAGACGCTAGAGCCACCTGCCTGGCAACTTCGTCTGTGCTAGTGACCGAGATTGCTTTCACATGTTGATGCACATTATAAATATAAAATCATATCTGCTACAAAGGACATATATTTGTACATCTTTACCCATATACATAATAACACAATTTACACATAATATCTTGGAGTGGGTCATCATGGGAAAAGGGTTTGGAGAGGTGTAAAGCCCCTTCTCCCTCCCCTGCCCTGATCCTTCTCAAGGGACGCCTGTATACTTGGTCACCAGGGTCCTTCCCAGCTGGTGGCGACTGGGCTAGTGTGTCTGGACACAGAAATTCAGACGTAACTAGATGCTGATGGGTGTGTATACCCACATACACACACAAACGCAGGTGCACATATGCACATCTGGGGAGAAAAGGAAAAATGATATCCCTAGCCCTTGGTTGCAGGCCTCTTTCCAGAAATACAGGCATCAGCGCCTCCTCTATGTGAGAACAACAGTCTCAAGCTGCCCCTCACAGGCTCAGACCAGGGCAGAAGGGGAAGGGCTAGGAACTGGGGGGAAGAGAGAGAGTGGGAGGGACCAGGAGTCTTCTGAAAACATAAGGCGTTTTTTTTGACCTGTGATCAAATCAAACTATGTCACAAAAAGCAATGGCATCAGTTGAGGCCGGGAGGTGAGAGTCCATGTAGGGACAATGAATTGAGACCCTGAGCCTTCCCCTTCTATAGTCCAGTTTCTTTTAAAGGGGCAGACAACCCTGTACCTCCTTTCCAGTCGTCTCCCAGAGCTGGGCCCATCCACGCATCACGGAATACTGACAGTGGTCCGAGAAACACACCCAGAGACATGGAGTGGTGGACAGGCACGCCGAAAAGTTAAGACCTGGGTGGCGGATGGGAGCTTTTTACAGCAGGAGTGGTTCCTGGCCGGAGTCCACGGCTCGCACGGTGGCCACAGTGATCAGATTGCCATCAGAGATGGGGACAGTCTGGGTCCCCCTGGGGAGACAGCACCTATCGGCGGTAGTGGTTAGGGGCATCGGCAAACATGTACTTCAGTCTATATGCCTCGGCGAGAAGCAGCCCTATCTCTTCATTGCCCCAGTGTATCGTAGGTAAGTTTTGTAGCAGCATTAGGAGACCCTGGAACACAAGAAAAGAAGTTTGGTCATCCCAGGAGTACAGACCAAGGGACCAGCAGGTCCCTTCCTCCTGGATCACACATCCCATAAGGTCAGGCTCCTTCTTCCCAAGCAGCACTCAGCCCCCAGCTCCCAGTTCACCTTCAGGAAGCCCTGAAAAGCATCTGTTGATTCTCTCATATCCACTAACACCTGCCTCTTTTAAAAATATTATAGACAGAGAAAAACACCAACAAATTAAGATACTGAAAAAGAATATACCTCTCTTTATTTCCAAGTTTTCCTTTTCAGTCTTTTTTTCACAAGCATATTTCTTTAAATAGCTGTAATCATCATTATGATTTTTATATGCTTTTTAATCACATTCTTTTACTATAATTTTAGTGTTTTTCCATGCAGCCTTCAAAAATGACTATTCTCAGTGTTAGTACTCCATCATGTGGCTATACCCTAATTTACTCAACCATTTGCCTTTTGTTAGACACTTAATTTGCTTCCTTTAAAAAAAAAAAACTTTATCCAAAAAAACCGCACCTTTATTAAAAATAATCCCTTTGGGACGCCTGGGTGGCTCAGTTGGTTAAGTGGCTGCCTTCGGCTCGGGTCATGATCCCAGCGTCCTGGGATCGAGTCCCGCATCGGGCTCCTTGCTCGGCAGGGAGCCTGCTTCTCCCTCTGCCTCTGCCTGCCACTCTGCCTGTGCTCGCTCGCTCTCTCTCTCCCTCTCTCTCTCTGACAAATAAATAAATAAATAAATAATCCCTTTATGCATATTCATAAGTGCATATCCTTTTTCATTTGCTATATTTCTCCTAATGCCAGTGTTCACTTCTAATCACTGTATTCAGCCGCTGCCCTGTTCTCCAAAGACCATTCTTGACCTACCTGTCCAGCTTATTTCCTATGTTCCCAATGCACATGCCTTTCTAGTTAGGTCCATTTCAGCCAGATTTATTTGTGCCTCTGAGGTTTAATTTATATTGTTCCTTTAACTTAGGAGACCTTCTCTTTTCTCCTCTACCTATCTCAGTCCTATTCAGTTTTCAAAACCCAGATCCTCAAACAGCTCCAGAGAGATGGCCTATTAAAGAGGATATTAGAATAAAAAGAAAATGAGAGGTTGTCTCTGTAATTTAGTTCCCCATGCTGCTGCTGCTGCTTCGTGTTCTTTATCTCTTTTCCCCCCTCTTTTTTTTAAGTCTAATTACTTATAATTTATTTTTAAGTAATCTCTATACCTGGGGGTGCCTGGGTGATTCAGTCAGTTAAGCATCTGCCTTTGGCTCAGGTTGTGATCCCCTGGGATCAAGCCTGAACTAGGCTCCCTGCTCAGTGGGGAGCCTGCTTCTTCCTCTCCCTCTGTCCCTCACTTGTGCTTGATTGCTCTCTCTCTAGTGCTCTTTCTCAAATAAATAAATAAATAAATAATCTTTAATTTTGAAAAAAGTAATCTCTGCACTCAACATGGGGCTTGAACCCACAATCCTAAGATCAAGAGTTGCATGCTCTACTGACCAAGCCAGCCAGGTGCCCCCGTCTCTCTTTCTGAATTGGATATTTTTCTTATTTTTCTGATTATAAAAGTTATAATAACAAGACAAAACCCAGGGACATAAAGGAGATGGGCGGACTTGATTACACATAACTTCAATATGTCAAAAGGTGCCAAAAACCCGGTTAAAGGATAAGAAACTGATTATAAAAAATATCTTGTAACACCTTTAAAAAACCAAATCCATTATCAAAATACTATCCGTACTCCAATACTACCCATAATAAAAAAAAAAGAGCACCTACTAATCAGTGAGAGAAAGAAAGCCACCAGAGAGAAGAACAGGTGAATAATACAAACAGGTAACGTGCAGAGAGCCCATGGCCCATCCCCATGCTGGGAAGACTTTTAAAAAGCCTGCTCTGAGCTGATCTGGACACTCTAGTGATGTTTTGCAGTTTTTGGTAGAAAGGTCTTGCATATAGTTACGAGATTTCTTTTTTTTTTTAATGAGTCACATTTTTTTTATTATTAACATATAATGTATTATTAGCCCCAGAGGTACAGGTTTGTGAATCGTCAGACCTACACACTTCACAGCACTCACCATAGCACATACCCTCCCCAGTGCTTTACGAGATTTCTTCCTCTGGAAACAAACACTTAGCTGTGCACACTGCTGCTGCCTGGGGCACCTCATTGCTATGGATGGCCAACAGGATGAAGATCCCAATTCGGGGACAGTGTGAGTTCCGGGTTCTGCCCCAGACCTCTCCTTCCCCACTTCCCAGAAAGTGCATATGAATGGAGGAGCAGATACGGTCTGAGATGACTGCCGTGTCTAAGATGAAAGCCGCGTGCCTGAGAGCAACAAGACAGAGGGGCGCCTGGGTGGCTCAGTGGGTTAAAGCCTCTGCCTTTGGCTCAGGTCATGATCCCAGGGTCCTGGGATCGAGCCCCACATTGGGCTCTCCGCTCAGCGGGGAGCCTGCTTCCTCCTCTCTCTCTCTGCCTGCTTGTGATCTCTGTCAAATAAATAAATAAAATCTTAAAAAAAAAAAAAAAAGACAGAAGGGATCCGCATCCCTGCCACTCGAGGTGGAATGTTAGCCGTGGACCGCCTATACCTAGGCCAGGAAATGAACAAGTAAACAACTACCTAGTTTCAAGCCACTGCTGTTCTAGGGTCCTGGTTCCAGGAGACAAGTTCGTATCGTCTTGACACACACAGGCTGTCTCTACCAAAACGATAAATGCGCATGGTCTTTGATCCAGCGACTCTGCCTCCGTGTCCCTGTCCTAAGGGGATAGTCACGGTGCCGCACGAAGGTTTTCGCCGCATGCACAGCGGCTTCAAATAGCGTGGACTTGTTAGGCACCCTGCGGTTATCCACATCATGAAATACAAGGCGGCACAGAACAAATGAAGTCAGACTACACACACCGACGTGGAAAGATAACGAAGACATTTTTAGGAGTAAAAAAGAAAAGTGCTGTAGAAAAATATAGTATGATCCCACTTAGATAAACAAGAAAACACAATATATTGGTATAAGTGTATGCACATGTCTATATAAAGAATTTAGAAGTTGAGGAGGTAAACTGTTAACACTTCGGGGGACTTTTTTTTTTTCCCCATTATACTTCTGTATCATTTGAGCTCTGTGTTTTCAATTTTTACAATAAATTTTTTTTATAAAGACTTACTCGTTCACTCCACAGAAAGAGAGCGTGAGCATGGGAGGTGGGGGCAGAGGGAGAGAATCCCAAGCAAACTCCCTGCTGAGCGCAGAGATATGGGGAAGGGACTCTATCTTAGGGCCCCGAGATCATGAGCCAAGACCGAGAGCTGGACGCTCAACCAACTAAGTCACCCAGGTGCCCCAACAGTTAAGATTTTATATATTACTTGTGTGGTGGAACTTTTTCTCTAGAGAGATACACACTCTGTGGTAGTTTTTAGTAAAAAGTAAAAAAACAGAAAATAAATTACCTATAACTTCATAGTCAAGAGGAAGTCACTTTTAAACATTTTGGCATATTTCCTTCCATTCCCTTTCTGCACATTTTCCACAGTTGAAATGTTTTCTCTATATAATTTTGAATCTATTTAGCATTTATCATAAGCATTTCCTCTAATATTAAAAACTCCTTGTAGATACTTTCACGGCCAAAGAATTTCTCATGACGCAGATGTACCGTAATTTACTCTATATCTTCCTGTTTTGAGTACTTAATTATTTCTGTTTTTTCATCATAATGAAATTATAATGAAGAGCCTTGTGCATAGAGCCACATTTTCGATGATTTCCTTGGGCTGAATTCCTAGGAATGAAATTACTGTGTCAAAGAACATGAACATTTTAAAGGTACTTAATGCTCATTCAGAAAAGGCATTCCAGAAAAATGCAGATTTCCCTAGATCTCCACCAGCACTGATTACTCGTATCGAACAAATACTGTTCTTTGTAAACCTTTTCCCTGAGATCTCCAGGCCTGAGAACAGAACTCAAAAGCCTTAAGTCAAAATGGTGGTGGACTCCCGGGAAGAACACAATGAAAAAGGAATCACACTGCACTCTTCTCTGTATGTTCATGCTCCTCCCCCACGCCCACCTTGATGGCTGGCATCTGCCTTCTCTCTTTCCCAAACCCTGCAGGTAACCACCCCTCACCATCCCATCATTACTACTGAAATTCATTCGACCAGACCCATCACTCAACAATTACTGATAGTCACTCAACCCACTCAGATGCTTTTTTAAAAGCGCTATATTAGCAGATCTAAACATCTCTGCAGCGTGCTTTTCTCGTGGTTAACAACCCTCTCTCTTGCCCTCTGTTCTAGGTCTACCTTGTTTTTTTGTTTTTGTTTTCAATCTCACCTTAAAAAAAAAAAGTTGCCCTTGGAGCACAATACCCTCCCCCATGAAATCCTGGCCTCTGGCCCCTCTGACTCTTCCCTCCTGCTTCCTATCCCTTCTCCCAAGTGTCCTCATCCCCACTAGAATGGGAAAAGGTACTGCATCTTTTTGCCAGCATCCTCCCCAGGGAGCCAACTTTTATTCTAATTCTGGCAGACTCTCTACTACAGAGGTCCTCACTCTTTCTGTACCCCAGACTCTAGCCATGGGGAGAAGCCTATGGATCCCTTCTCAGAATGATGATTTTAAATACATAAAATACATAGCATCACAAAGGAGACCAGTTAAATCGAAACAATCATCGAAATATTTTAAAACAAATTTATGATATCACCATAGATGTGCTTTATTAATATGTTCTATAATAAGATCTAATGGCAGATTAAATAACTACCGTTATTTCAAAGTAAGAGTAAACACAAACAATGTTTTGAGATACCTCTAACAACTTCATAGGATAGGAAAATTCCGGTAATAAGTGACAAAGGAAGCTACTGCAAATATTACTGTGCTTTCTTGGCTACATTCACTACTGTAGGAAATGCTAACTTTGACCTTGGGGTTATTGAAAATAAAGCTGAAATTACGTTTCCATTAATTTCTAGGGATCCCCTGACTTCTAAATGCAGACCCTAAGTTAAAGTCCCTTGCTCCTGTAGCTTGTCCTTCTTTTGATTCACACCACAGCCAACAAAAATTCTTATACTTCTGGGGCAGCCGGGTGACTCAATTGGTTGAGTGTCTGCCTTTGGTTCAGGTCATGATCCTAGGGTCCTGGGATCAAGCCCCACATGGGCTCTTTGCTCAGTGGGGAGCCTAATTCTCCCACTCCTGCTCCCCTGCTTGTGCTCACCTTCTCTGTCAAATAAGTTTTTAAAAATTCTTATACTTCCCTTTAGAGGTCAGTTTAACACCCAAGTATCCATATTAATACAAATATTACATTTTACATTACATTGTACATTGTAATGTACATTGTACATTACACTTTATTCATTGGAAAACATTTTTCTGTTTCTCTCTTCTTTTTTGGTACAAATTGCTTTTGTAATTAGAGTTTCAGTCCCATTTTCAATCAACTTGCTGGGTGAGGTCAAATTGCTATCCTATTTCCTGAGGACATACTTCATTGACTCAGAATCAACCCCTGCCTTCCATGGAAGGGGAGCTGAAGGAATGGTACATGCGTAGCCTCATCCAGAACATAAGCAAGATAATCCTGGGAACCTGGGAGTCTTGACGAAACTCTTGGGGTTTTAAGTGTTGGTCCTACCTGTCCAACCAGGCTGCAAAAGCTGAATCAACTATAGGAACTCTTAGAAATACTTGGGCCCAAGGCTTATCCCTGGAGTTTTGGATTCTAGAAACCTGGGTGGGATCTGGCAACCACTCTTCTTCAAGGTTTCCAGTAGCCAACCAGGTGTGGGGTTACAACTAGGGGGATTAAAAAGCTTTTAAAGGAATAAGAGCATATTTGGGATGCAGGCCTAATAGTGAGATTCCAAGGTAAGAAACACCTAGATGCTATGCGGACAGTGACCTTTCATTAAATAAATTAAGGTGAATCTATAAAATACCCTTTTTAAAAAAGAATTACTTTATTTATTTTTTAAAATGTTATCTATTTATTTGATAGAGAGAGAGGACAAGCAGGGGGAGTGACAGACAGAGGGAGAAGGAGAAGCAGGCTCCCCGCTGAGCAGAGAGCCCAACATGGGGCTCGATCCCAGGACCCTGAGAACGTGATCTGAGCCAAAGACAGATGCTCAACCAACTGAGCCACCCAAGTGCCCCAAGACTTATTTATTTTAGAGAGTGGGAGAGAGAGCACAGTGGGGAGGGGCAGAAGAAGAGAGAGAATCTCAAGCAGACTCCATGCTGAGCGTGACCCTGGTGTGGGGCTTGAACCAATTACCCTGAGATCATGACCTGAGCTGAAATTAAGAGTCAGACGTCCAACTGACTTAGCCACTCAGGTGCCCCTATAAAATAAAATATCCTGTAGCCAACTAATTATTTTAATGTTTTCACAATTTCTGTATAAGCAGGTACTCATGCAAAATGCAAAAAGTATAAAAGTGGGGGAAGCGTAGATTTAGAGTTTTTGACAAGATAGAACATCCAATGTATTTTGTAAAATGAAGAGTACATAAAATGTTTGCATTAATGGTTATATACACAGAACACGTATTTATTTGTATAGATTTGCATGGTGAAATCCCTGGAAGGAAATATATCACCTTCGTGTGATAAGTATTCAGGTACTTGATTTTCTTTTTCTCTTTGCTTATTGATATTTCTAAATTTTCTGTAATGAATGCATATGCTTGGACAATTGATAACAAAGGAGTGATCTCTCTAGCAGAGGAGAGCATCTACCTGTAATTGCCAATTCCTCTAACCTTGCTAGAAACCTCCTGGAAACTTGAAATAATTCTAACCCTGGCCAAGGTAACATCCCTGTGTGCCTCCAGGCAGTGAGGCGTACAGTGAGGATGCACTCTGCCACCTAGTGGCTACTTCTAGGAACTGGATCCTGTATCAGTGCTGGAACAATGGGAAACCCTGCCCAATGCATTGATAAATTTGGGATTGTAGAAAAGAAGTAGAAACCAAATGGCTGTGGGAAGAAAGCATTAATCACAAATCGGGTGCTTTTCTATAGGGACAGAGAAAAGATACTGTTGGGGCAGGGAATAACTGAAGATTTGTTACAAAGCCTGCTCACGGGAGCACCAGGCATGACATGCAGCCAAACGAAACACTATAGTGATGACAAAATAGCTTGAGGCAAAAAGCAGAGAGCAGCTCCAAATTAATGAGAAAGGACCAAAGAAAAGCTGGAAATGGCTAAAATAGGGGCAAGAAGCAGAGAGCAGCTCCAAATTAATGAGAAAGGACCAAAGAAAAGCTGGAAATGGCTAAAATAGCAGAAAACAGCCTGACCTAGAAATGGGCTGAGAATCCGTAGATCCTAAAGGAAAAGGAGTATGGCAGAAAAGGAACTGAAGGCATGGGGGGTGGGGGAGACGATAATTAGGTAAGGGGGCCAAAGGAGAAGGGATAGAGGTTATAACCAAAGAAACCCTGTAAGGAAAAGGTATGTCCAATAGATGGAAGAACTGAAGAGGGAGAACATCAAGGATAATAATCATTACAGTGACAGCTATCATATACTGAGCACTTATTACATACCAGATGGGGTTCTAAGTACTTTACATGTGTTCTCTATTAACTCTTTTAATCTTCACATCAACTCTATGAAATGCGTAATATTACCTCCATTTTACAGATGAGGAAATCGAGGCCCAGAGATCAAGGAATTTGCCTAGGGCCACAGAGTAGCTCTGGGCTGGAATTTGAACCCAGGCACTCTGGCTTTAGAGCTTGCGCTCATAACCACTGTAATATATACTGCTTGCCCTGGAGTGAGAAGACAAGTGGGGCATAACGTAGTAGGATCAAAAAGAAAGGAAGTCATAGCAGAGGCTGTTTGAAGGAAATGTGGAAGAGCTGCTTGATTTTATTCAGTGATGAGAACCCAGCACAACCAAAGATAGGACATGTAATGATTAACAGCAGAAGAACTTAAAGACCACGTATACACTAAATAAGATACTGTGTGTAGAATCACTTAGCAATATTGAAACATCCTTTGTGAATGTAAAGTGTATTCAGGCATGTAAAAATATTTTCTTAGTCAAATAAGTAGTACTTTAAAACAAATCCCCCATTTTGAGAATCAGTGAGGTAGCAAAACAATTCCTCTGGCTACAATATAAGCTTTACAAAACACATCCTTGAATGCGTTTTTGAGAGTCGCACTTATTCACTGGTTTTCTCCTAAAGTGTGTTTAGCCAGTTTCCCATCAGAAAAGGCCATGCTGAGTCCCCCTCAATGGCTTGTTTTATGTCTAGCGACCGTGCCCTTTCTTCTACCAGCTTGCTTCAGGTGAAAGATCTTTAGGTTCCCAGGGTTCCCTGTGAACCCTTCTGGGCAGGATTCAAACTGACAATTCATGGGATGTCTGTTAAAGATCAGGCCTGGGGCGCCTGGGTGGCTCAGGTGGTTGGGCGACTGCCTTCAGCTCAGGTCATGATCCCGTACTTCCAGGATCGAGTCCCACATCGGGCTCCCAGCTCCTTGGGTAGTCCGCTTCTCCCTCTGACCTTCTCCTCTCTCATGCTCTCTCTCACTCATTCTCTCTCAAATAAATAAATAAAGTCCTTTAAAAAAAATAAAAAAATAAAAAATAAAGATCAGGCCTGTGTTGGACAATGTTCCAAAACCCTACTGTTGAGTTCCTGCAGAAGTGGTGGGTGGGTGCCTTCGGGTTGAAGGGATTTACTTACAGTTAGTTGGTTATTTAGGCCTGGGACACCTCGTAGGCTTAGCACTGTTGCACTGAACAAGTCCACCCTGCCTCACACAAGACATTTTCAGAACCGGATCATCTCCAAGGCTTTTTTCCACAGGAGGAAAGCAGAGGATTCTCAGATTAGCCGCCATTTTGCTTTAGAGTCATTAGCTGACTCCCTTGTCGGTTTCCTTTTTATGTAAAGGAATTCTGATTATTAGTCCTTGGAGTCCCCTGCACGGTGCTTCTCAAAATCAGTCTGGAGCCACCTGAGGCCTTGTTGGCACCTGCCTGACATCTTGTGGGGTCCCAGGCTCTTCTGGTCTCTCAGAGATGCTGCTTTTCCTGAGAGGACTTTTTCGGCTGTGGGACGAGTGAGCAGGCATTTCCTCATCAGGCCTGCTCTCTCTGACTCGGGCACACACGCTTTTCCCAGATGTATTTCTTATGGTGGAATAGTTTTCAGGCTTCTTGTGGGTTACTTTACTCTGCACAAATTTTTTTTCTTTCTTTCTTCCTTCCTTTCTCTCTTTCTTTCCTTTTCTTTCTTTCTAATATAAATAAAGGGCTTATTACAAAATACAAAATGCTGGTTTCTCATTAGCAGGGATTCAAGAAACTGAGGCCATGAGCCCGCCCTGGGTGGGGCTGGGGGCTGGAAGCCAGGCTCAGGAGCGGGCCAAAAGGCCCTGGTGTATAACCCCCAGTAGAAGGGCACTCTTCAGAGTCGCTGCCTCACTCTTGCCTTTCTGTCTGTACACCGCGTGCTCCAAGGCATGGACCCCCTGTGTCATGTGCATGCCTCTCTTGAAATGCTGGGGTAGGGATTGCAGAAGATGGATCTTGACCAATAGACCAACACAGGCAGCCGTGCTGTGGTGCAGGAGGGTGGGTGTGAAGGCCACGCTGCTGTGTTCTCAGTGTGGCTCACCTGAACCTGGGCTTGCTCTACTATGTTCCATTCTTCTAGGGGCTGCTGCAGCTCTGGGACGCGGACAGAGCAGGTTGGATCAAAGACCCCGTGCACACCACTGCTGCTGGGAACCTTCCTGTCCTCTTCACCCACAGTCACCAAGTGTCCCCCAGAGTGCTCAGGTGAGGAAGAGGCCGGCCACCGTGCTGCTGGCCCGCACAAGTGTCCCGCATACACTTTTCTCCCAAGTACCCACAACTCAGCATAACTCATGTTCTTCCGAATGCACACTGAATTTTTGATTCTCGGACGTGATGCCCTTCTCTGTCCTAGCAGCCCCTTTTGTTTTGGTGTCACGAACTGGTGGTGTGCTGACCCACAGAGGGCCTGCCACATGTTCCCTCACTCACAGAACTCACTTGACCATCTCACGTCCTGCTGGGTTTCAAGGGTTAACCTGCTCTAAGACTCTCCTAAAGTCGGATGCTCACAACCTGCCCTTTACGGTGTACTCTGCCACCGGCTGTCAGAATAAAACCATGTGTTGCAGTGACCAACTTCTGTGGCTCTCTAGGCTCATTTAACATTTCAGCTTCAGCCTAGGCCACAGGGCAGGAAAGTCTCCTCTTGCTGCTATGCTCTGTCATTCATCAGTGCAGCATACACCCCAGCGACTCCCTAGTTCACTCTGCTGCCCATCTGGGGTGGGACCGAAGCGTCCGTCCTCATCCCACCTCCACAAGGAGCTGGCAGTGCAAGTGAACATTCCCGGGCCTGGCTTTCGGGCTGAGGCTATGGATACGATGAGGAAAGGGAGTCCAAGTTTCCCCCTGATTTCAGATCAAGTGCAGTCTCCTCACAGGCTTCTCCAGAATCAGCCCTCTCTTGCAGCCCTGTCCTCTCCCCCTGTGCCACTCCAGCCCCACTGCCTTCTCTCTGCCTCTTCCCTCCTCCAATACCTCAGCCTCCGACATCTGCGGGGCCTTTGCTCTGGCTGCTTGCCTGCCAGGAAAGCTCTTCCACGGCAGACCTCTGTGTGGCTGGCCGCAGCAGCAAAGTCCTCTCCCTGCCTCAGCGCCAGGGAGACGGCCCCCAGCAAAGCGCAGGCCAGCAGCAAGCGCTGAGAAGGGCTGAGTGGGCCTCCCACCATTCCTAGACAGTCCCCGTTGCTCACTTCCTCCTTTGAAGTCCTGTGGTGGCAACAAGAGACCTCCACAGGCCTCCGTGGGCAGACAGAGCTCTCTCGAGGCTTGTAGCTGGGGGCGAGAAGCACCCAGTCCCCCCTCAGCAAGGCACGGCTGCGTGTGGGAGACCTGCCAGCTATGATTAGGGTGCTCACGTCCACAGCAGACCTCACTCTCTCTGGCCACCAGTGAAGGGTGTGCCACCACCACTGCCCATGCCCCTCACCCCCAGTGTCACAGGGCCTCTTGGAGGCCACTGCCCTTGCAGCCAGTAGTCCTAAATCCTATGGTCACCCTTTTCCCTTTAAGCAACCAGGAGATAAAGAACATCAAGATCCTCACTTCATACCAAGATTCCTCCGTGAGAAAGGAAGCATGTATCCATTTCATTTTGGGTAATTTCTACATAGTCAACTGTCTATTCAGTAGAAGGATTTTAGTGTTAGTGTGTTTTCTCCATCATTTACTTTCCTCCCAACCTTTCAATGGTGGCCTCACCGCAAACTGAATCATGTGCCCTTCTCCTATCATGCATGCACTCTGCTGTCTTTTTTTTTTTAACCTTTTCAGTGAGGCATAACTTGCTTACATAACTACACAAATCTCGAGTGTACAGCTGGACAATTTTTACATATGTAGCCACCACCCAGATCAAGCTAGAGAATGTTCCCTGGGCCCCAGAAGATTCACGTTCCTCCACGGTCAGTACTCCCTCCACAACCAGCGACCTGACATAAACCATGAAAAGTCTTGCCTGTTCTTGAACTTCACATACATGCTTTCCTATGATCTTATTTCTAAAGTGATCGTGGTACCTCTGAATATTTTTTAGTGGCAAAATACTGGCTTAAGGGTGGCTTCTTGGAGAATGGTTGATTCCAAGGTGGAGCAAAGCAAAAATAAGCTGGGAACATCTCATGGCACCAGAAAGTAAGGAAGTGTTTTAAGAATGATGGGATCATGGGGCACCTGGGTGACTCAATCGGCTGAACATCTCACTCTTGATTTCAGCTCAAGCTGTGGTCTGGGGATTCTGAGATCAAGCCCTGAGTCAGCGTGAAGTGTGTTTGAGATTCTTTCTCTCCTTATGCCCCTCCCCCTGCTGATGCGCATGTGCGCACTCTAAAATAAAGAAAATCTTTAAGAAAAGATTCTATTTATTTATTTGACAGAGAGAGAGAGAGAGAGACAGCACAAACAGGGGGAGAAGCAGAGGGAGAGAGGGGAGCAGACTCCCAGCTGAGCAGAGAGCCTGACATGGGGCTTGATCCCAGGCCCCTGGGATCATGACCCAAGCCAAATACAGATGTTTAACGGACTGAGCCACCCAGATGCCCCTAAAATAAATAAAATCATTAGAAAAATGATGGGGTTAAAAAGATAACCTGAAGAAACACCCAAGGGCCAAAGCTGGGACAATCTGAATAGCAAAATAATGACAGTGTAGGATAACCCATGAAATAAAATAAACACCATGAATCTATATTGATATAAATAAATACTTGCATGAATAAACGGGAGAGCAGGGATAGCTCTCCCTTAGAGTAGAATGGTAATTAATAAATACAGAAGAAGTGGTAAAAATAGAAAATCTCCATTAGGCAAACATCACAGTAATGACTGTTACGGGCAAGAACCATTAATGGATATTAAGATTAGTGGATGAAAGAATGATGAGAAACAGCAGAATTATATAGTATCAAAGTGTTTCCCCAGAAGAAATCTATTAATTACCAAAGGGGAAATAGTAACTTTACAGTGGAGAAGCCTGGTAGACCCACCTCAGGCCAGTGATCAAGGGCAACAGAAGGGGGCCCTGGGTGGCTCAGTCATTAAGCGTCTGCCTTCGGCTCAGGTCATGGTTCCGGGGTCCTGGGATCGAGCCCTACATCGGGCTCAGCAGGAAGCCTGCTTCTCCCCCTCCCATTCCCCCTGCTTGTGTTCCTTCTCTTGCTGTGTCTCTCTCTCTCTCTCTGTCAAATAAATAAATAAAATCCCTAAAAAAACCAAAGGCAGCGGAAGCAGGCATGCCAGCACCATGTACCTCCTGATGGCATAGCCTGAGGACACGTCACCTCTGCAGTTTCTTCCCCAAAAGGCATGACCCTCAATTTCATCAGAAGAAAACATCCGACAATCCCAAAGTAAAGGACATTCTATAAAATAACTAATTAGTACTCTTCAGAAGTTTTGAAAATCTTCTTTGTCAAGGAAGACAAGGACTGAGGAATTGTCCCAGGTGAGGATCCTGAATTGGATCCTGGTCCAGAAAAAGGACATTAGTGGGAAAACTGGTCTACAGATTACTAATATTTTATCAACCTGAAGTTCCTGGTTGGGTAATTATAGTACAGCATATAAGCCCTAGGTGGATATGGGTGGGCTGTTTGGGAACTCGACTATTTCTGCAACATTAAGCATAAAATTATTTCAAAGTGAAAGAGAGAAACCACTTTTTTAAAAACGTGGTTTCAGGGGAGGCCCTCCTCGCCAGGCCCTCCTGAGGCTGACATTCAGCCCCTCTAGCGCTGGTGACTCTGTAGTCTGACAGCTCTCTCCGGGCCTGGGCAGGGCTCCAGGACTTCATAGACAGAAGCCCACACCCTCTGCTCCAGCAACTTGGGCCTGTGCCCAGAACTCCGTTGCCTTCAGGCCTAGTGGTCATTCGGGCCCCACCTTCCCACAGAGAGGAGTGTGGGTGGTTCTGAGCCCTGGGAGGGAGGGCTTGAAAAGGAATGAGGAGGTACCCGGTCCTTCTGGCAGTAGAAGGACAAAAACCCAGGAGCCAGAATAGTAGATCAAAAAGAGGACCTTGGAGCACTTGTTTCTCAGTCTTAAAACAACCAATTTTTTGTTAAACATTTACTTTGTGAGAAGAAAGCCTGAGAGGGATCAAAAATGAAAGGTGAGGAGTGGTGCAGGGTAGAGGAAACCCTGAGAGGAGGAAGAAGAGGGTGAGTGTGGGGAGGGGGAGAAGCTCGGGGAGGGGGAGAGGGAGTGGCAGATCCTTGCCTGGGATCCTTGAGTAGCTACTGTATGAATTCAGCTCAAGAGCCTCAGGAGGTGCCTAGCCAGGCCCCAAGGCCGGAGAGCACAATGCATGTGTGTGGCATGGATTCTGGGTGTCTACCACTGACCCCCTAGGTGAACTTGGGCTAGTTACTTAATCTCACTGGGAATCAGTTTGCTCATTTGTAAAATGGGGGTGGGTAGTTATGATCTACCTTCTGGGACTATTGCAAGGATTAAATTAACAGAAATAAGCATTTAGATTAGTGCTTGGAACACTAAAAGTGCTACGATTTAGTTATTATTAGATTGAACCTTAAGACATTGCCAGTATCTGACCATTTTGACCCATAAAAACAATGTCATAAAACTTCACCCCAACATTTCATCATTATTCCATTATACTAGCCCAGGCTGAGGGCCAGAACTGCTGAGTACCACCACCCCCATACTCCCAGCTGTTAGAAGGTCTCATTACAAGAAGCCCATAGCTCTAGAGCACCTAGGTGGCTCAGTAGTTAAACATTTCCCTTTGGCTCAGGTCATGATCTCAGGGTCCTGGGATGGAGTCCTGCATCGGGCTCCCTGCTCCATAGCCCTTCCCCCTGCTTGTGCTCTCTCTGCCTGTCTGACAAATAATAAAATCTTTCAAAAAAAAAAAAAAAAAAGAAAGAAAGAAAGATAAAAAGGGAGCCCCTGGCTCAGAAGTCAGGCCGTTCTGCCCCTCCGGTACCTGTGCACACACACAGAGGTCTCAGGTTCCCTTGCTCAGAGGTCTCAGGAAGGAACCATCTGCAAGTGATCCTCCTGTCACCAGTTCTTGGTCCCCTCTCCCAAGCAGTGTGAGCCCAGATACGCTCAGCCGAGGAAAAGCAGGTGCCCTTCCTTCTGGGGGCTTCTGCCACAGCTGTGACACTGTTCTTTGCCCCTGTGCCCTCGGACATCCCCTCTTCAGGCTTTTTTTTCATCCAGCTTGGCAGTTTCACCCAGGATTAGCCTAGCATGGTTTACTCAGGTATGTTACACACCACTCAGATGTGGGTTCCTAAGGCTTGGTCTTCACTTCACTGAGTACATTTCAGGGAGAATAACAGTAGTGACAATAAGTGCCCTGTTCTGAGGCTAAAGGCCAGGTATACCATTCTAACCACGTCACATGTATTAATTGTTCAAGCCTTGTAATAGCTCTAGGAGGTAGGTACTCTTATCCCCATTTCACAGGTAAGAAAACTGAGGCATAGAGAGTCAAGTTATTTGCTTAAGTTTGCACACCTAGAGAGGTGGCAGAGCTGGGATTTGACCCCAGGCATTCTGGCTCCACAGACTTTGGCTTACCCACTGTACTATTCCATGGAGTCCTCACCTTTAGAAGGAGGATCTCTGCCTCTCCCTGACACTCCCCTACTGGCCGCCCCTTACAGGGGCCCTGTCCTCCCTGCTCTTTAAGGGAGACAAATGGCTAGTCGGCTGAAACTGCCACAACTCTAACTTTCGTATCCATAGTGACTTCACCTGGTTTTATTTTAGGTTGCTGCAGTTTTTTTTGTTGTTTGTTTTTTTAAATATTTATTGGGGCACCTGGGTGGCTCAGTTGGTTAAGCGTCTTCAGCTCAGGTCATGATCCCCGCCTGGGATCGAGTCCAGATCAGGGCTCCTTGCTCAGCAGGAAGGCTGCTTCTCCCTCTCCTGCTCCTCCCTCTCCTGCCCCTCTTGCTTGTGCTCTGTCATATAAATAAATAATATCTTTTAAAAAAGATTTATTTATTTGAGAGAGAGAGCAAGTGAGCAAGGAGAGGGGCAGAGGGAAAGAGAGAATCTCAAGCAGAGTCCCTGCTGAGCACAGAGCCCGACATGGGGCTCCATCCCAGGACACTGGGATCATGACCTGGGCCAAAACCACGCATCGGACACCCAACTGACTGAGCCACCCAGGTGCGCCAAGTCACCGCAGCTTTTAGCCGTAAAACTTCTCTCATCCAGGCTGGGCCAGTTTGGCTTCCTGGGATCCTGGCATTCATTTCCAGAGCTCCCACTGTGGTGACTTCATTCCAGGGGGCCGGTTAGCAGTCAGGCTGTACCTGCCCTCCTCCTCTGCAGAGCTCATAGGCAGCCTCTCACGATCTCCCATGAAGCTCCTGTGCCCTGCTCCCCCGACTGTACCACACTTCTGTCTCCTAAAGGACACCGCCTATCTTTTTTTTTTTTTATTTATTTGTCAGAGAGAGAGGGAGAAAGAGATCGAGCACAGGCTGAAGGAGAAGCAGGCTCCCTGCTGATCAAGGAGCCCGGCATGGGACTCGATCCCAGGACGCTGGGATCATGACCTGAGCCGAAGGTAGCCGCTTAACCAACTGAGCCACCCAGGCATCCCGGACACCGCCTATCTTAACACAGCCAGGCACATGTTTTAGTTTAACTGCCCCTTCTATAAGGAAAGAGGCAACACTAGTCGAGTAGACCAACTGAGGTCTTGATGCAGCAGCAGGCACAAATCCTCAGGGTCATTCTGTGGGTTATTGCAAAAGGACTTCAAATCTGACAGATAATCGAATATGTGACCCAGTAAAGAAGAATATCTCTATGTCTAACGTAGTTTTAAAGGCATCGACTATTATGGTCCTGCACTCTGCCAATACTGGGAAGTGCTAAAAGCCATTCCAGGAATCACCTCCACCTCTCTGAGCTAATCTGGGAAGCACGTCTATCACCCGTGACAAGGCTCTCTGCTCCTGGCTCCTGATAAGTAAATTAGACTACATGCTCTTGATATCCTGCTCCACCTCAAGTACATTATCAAAATTGATTGTTTACCCCAGCACATGACCATTCCAGCCCCTGGTGCTCATTTATCCTAGGATGTCAACTATGTTGCTGGGCGGCAGAAGCCGAAGCTTTTCGACAGTGGCCTGTGGCCCCCTCACCTCAGCTGGTGTCCACTCCCAGGAGCCTACCCTCCCCTTTTCCTTCCAAAGTCCTAACTTGGGCAAGTCAAGGCCTGTCTTTCCATCCACCCGCTGAACAGACTTCTGTTCTTCAACCACCTCACGCCAATTACAGAGACGCACAGCTCATGGTCACGGGGAGCTGCTGCTGCTCTTGAGAACACCTTCATTATTGGCTAGAACTCCGGAGAACATTTGACCTTCCTTGGCTCTTCCCCTCTGCTTTTAAAAGACACATATGCCCACTAAAAAAGAAAGAAAAAGGAAACCCCTCCATTCAGAAATGTGCAAAGCAGAGAAAGAAAAGCTCCCAGCTGCCCCCAGCGAAAACGACCGTGAGCAGCTCCAGGCCTGTCCCTGCAGATGGCAGAGCCTTGCAGTCCATCTCCACGATCCCCAAGTCCCCACTCCCCCTTCCCTGGGCCTCCTGGAGCAGCGGACTAGCTTTCTACCGCCTGCCATGTGCCCTCAGTCTTCTTCACATCCCCAGCCCAGGCTTCCAGGACGCTGCCTCACTCTCCCTGGCCGCCCCCTTGGCCTCCTCGAGAAGGTGTGCCAGGGCTCAGGCCAGACCTCTCCTCTCCTCTGTCCACACCCACCTCTTTAGGGGGTTCATCTACTGTCCTGGCTTTAAGGACCACCTAGACAGGGGTGCCTGGGTGGCTCAGTGGGTTAAAGCCTCTGCCTTCGGCTCAGGTCATGATCCCAGGGTCTTGGGATCGAGCCCCACATCGGGCTTTCTGTGCAGCAGGGAGCCTGCTTCCTCCTCTCTCTGCCTACTTGTGATCTCTGTCAAATAGATAAATAAAATCTTAAAAAAAAAAAAAAAAAAAAAAAGGACCATCTAGCCAAAGGCTCCTCAACATACATGTCCCGCCCAGACCTCTCTCTTTTGAGCTCCAGACTCATTAAGATTTGCCTACCTAGCTCTCCATTTGGGTGTCTCATGGCATTGCAAATCTGACATACCCAAAACTGAAGTCCTGGAAATCCTCCCTAAACCTGCTCCTCCTATAGCCTTCTCATGAACTCAGTCAACCTGACTCGTCCCTTTCTGTACTATGTTATACCCAGTTCATCAGGAAATCCCATTGGCTCTATTTGCAAAATATATGCCCACTGGTCTGCCCTCTTGTCACATCTCACTGCCACCATGCGGGCCCAAGCCACCCTCATGTCTCCCCTGGAGGATTCTAGCAGCCTCCTGGGTGGTCTCCCTGTTCCCACCTGTGTCCATACCTACTGTCTCTGTAGAAGCCAGAGTGATCCTTCGAAAATTTAAGTCAGATCATGTCCCTCCCTGCTTAAGGCCTTCTTAGGGCTCTCCGTCCACTCAGAGTAAAAGCCTAACTTTACAGTGGCTCTGAAGTCCTCTGTGATCTGGGTCCCTTGTGACTTCTCTGGCTTTACCTTTTCCTCTTCTTTGTCTGGACCCCTGTGTTCCAGGCCACAATGGCCACCACTGTGATTCCATAAGTAGCCAGGCACACTGCTGCCTTCAGGCCTTTGCGCTGGCTGCTCCCTCTGCCTGGACACTCTTGCCCCAGATGTCCATGACTCACTCTTTCACCATCCCCGAGCCTTGGCTCAAATGTCACCTTCTCAGTGAGCCTACCCTATTTGTTTTGAAACTGTAAACTGTCCCTTCCCTACCACCTAATAATCTCTTTATCCTGCTCTACTTAAAAAAAAAAAAATCACTTAACAATTTGTTTAATTTACTATCTTCTTGTTTATTGTTAAGTCTCTTCCCAGCTAGCATATAAGCTCTGTGGGAATAGAGATCTCTGACTTACTTCCCAATACATCCTATGCCTTCAGTAGTGCCTAGCACACAGCAGGCATTCAGCAAATGCTTGTCAATGAATGAATGAAACATCCTGTCTACATGCTCTGCAGCGTTTCTGGCCCTAAGACCCTTTCGCACACTGAAGAACTCTGGGGCCATTCTGCCCACCAGGAGCAGCAGACTCTTCTGAGCAGCCTGTCTGCTTTCCTCTTCCCGGCCACGTACCTGCCGTGGCACCGTCTGTGCAGCCCCATGGACGGGGTAACTCCCACTCTGATGCTCATCCCGGCCCAGGCTGGGTTCCTGGCCACTCACCTGGAAGTCCTCCTCATCCAAGATCTCTTTTCTCCACTTGATCAAGAAGGCTGCACACACGTAGAGATGGAAGTGGGAGAACCCTTCTGGTTCAGACTGGGAAGGGAAAGAAGAGTTAGGTCTCCAAGCCCTGACAAGGGGCCGGCTCTGGGCCTCTCGGTTCTGATCCTGCTGCGGCCCAGCACTCCTTTCACGGCTGGACACACACAGAGGCTCGAGCAGATCCTGCAGCGGCCCTGCCCATGAGACTGAGGCAGACACGGAAGCAGTAGGCAGCGGGAGAACTCCCGAGCAGGACACGCCAGCAGGGTGGGGAGTGGGGCACCCTGGGCACAGCCTGGCGTGGAGCAGGCTGGGGCCCCTTCATACCTGGTACGTGTCCCACAGGCGGATGGTGCAGCGAAGGGGAAGCTCCCGCATGAGCAGGTTGTTCATCCAGCGGAAGGCAAACTGTAGGTATTCGACCTCGTACCTCCTGAAGTGATTATGTACCTGCTCTGAAACAGCAAGCGTCGTTGGCCCCAAGGGCTCAGCCTAGGGGACTGGACCCTGAGAGGGTCACAACACAAAGGCAGTTTTCATCTCTCTCTCCCCGCTCCTCCTGGGGACACCAGGCATGGAGGGGCCAGAATGACATCGGACCATCCCTTATGTTTGCTCCCACCATCTCACAGCCATGCTGCCTGGTTAGCACAACCCCACACACCGCGAGACCATTTCAATACCCATGTTCTAGGTACCTCTCTTTCCTCACAGGCCTGCTCTCACCAGAAAGCGGCAGCCGTGAGGTCCACTTGGCTGCTTGACCCTAATAACTCCTGAGAGGAGAAGCCAGAATGAAAAAGAACCGTGGGGGTCACCTTGGCCATCCTCCTCCTCCCACAGGACTTCCTCCTCAGCAGTCCTACAGATGGCAGCCAGCGGGGACTTAAACACTGCCAGAGAAAGACGTTCACTGACTCCCTCAAGGGCAGCCTCTCCCATTGATGTATTAAGTGATTCACCAGCAGGTGCTTCGCTGTGTTGGGTAGAAACTAGCTGCTCCTGACTCCCACCCTAGGTGTCTGTGCGGCGCGCTAGAACAACCCCAAACCAACCAATCCCTGTTCTCATGACAGCCCTTTCAACAGTGCTCAACAGCATTTTTTAAAAAATTATTATTCTTCTTGGTTTCCTAATCTATAAAATGCAGATAATCATTCATATCTCTGAAGGTTTGGGGGAGGACAAAATGAGAAAACCAAAGTGCTTACAACAGCGCCTGGCATCTGGTAAATACATAATATAATTTTTTGAAAGAGTAACTAATAACAGTGGTTATTTCTGGGGAATAGAATTTAAGGAAGGGGGAGGATGTTTATTTTTTATTTTGTGTTTTTCCAAATTGTTTTAATTTTTCTAATGTGTATTACTTCTATAACTCAGTGAAACGATAAAAACACACACATTTATAAATCCTCTATCCTCAAGTACTACGCCTTTACTGACCAGGTATTTGAGAGGGCAGAAAAAACGAGAGGGCAGACGGTGGCAGAAACTGCAACCTCCGCCCTCTGCAACCTGGGAGGAAGGACGCGGGAGAGCTGGATGTGGGCCCCACACTGCGGCTAATGGCTGGGCCAGGGCAATGAGACAAAGAGGAAAAAACATCCTATAGACAATGTGTTGGAAATAACTGCAAATCATCAAACAAGACAGGAAGACTGAGATCCTAAGTCATAAAAGGAAACTGGAATGAGTGGAACAAATCAGGGAAGGTTTTTGGGAAAAGAGAAGCTGGGGAAGACAGAAAGATACGCAGTTTTTGATGGGGTTGGGGGTGGGGGACATTGCTCTGGTGAAGCACGAAATCCATGATAAAAAGCCAGGAATGACATTTCTTAGTTGTGTAGTATCTGGTGGAATCCTAAAAAAGCTTTACAACTTGGGTGGTGCTACAGAGCCCACTTAGCAGAAGATCTCGCTGTGAGGTTCTAGGCTATCTTTATGAAACTTAAGTCTGAGGTCTCTTGCTGGGTCTCAATTTCATCAGGACTTCCCAAGTTGCCTTTTAGCTCTAGAGTGTGATCCCAAGCCAGAGCCAAGGAATTACTGTGAGGCTCCTGCTCCTCAAAGACACCCTGCTTTAGGAAGAGCTATGTCTCCCTCCCTGCTCCCCACTCAGCTCAAACAGGTCATGGGGAGCTGTGGAAAAGGCCTGTCGAGATATCAGCCAGACTTAAAGACCATGCAGCAGGCCTAGGAGTTCTAAGTGATGTCATCATGTCAAGGACAATGGACTTGGACTACAGGCTTGCTGCTAAATGAAAGCAATGGGGAGCCACAGGAAGCTTCTGAGCAAGGGAGAGACATGACCAGGACAGTGCTTTTGAATAATGCAGTTGTGTGGCAGAAGGTTTAGAAGAGGAAAGAATGTGGAGGCAAGTTCTTCTAGAAGGAAGCTGCAGAAATCCAGGCATGCTAGACCAGAGCTGTGGCTGGGGAAATGGGAGAAGTAAGGGCAAATTTGGAAAGAAAAAAGAGGGGGTTGGTTAAGGGGGGAAAAAAGGGGGGGAAAAGGTCAATGTGAAGGAAGACGCTGAAAGAGAACTGACAGAACCTGGTGACAGAAAACAAAGGAGAAAGAACTTGAGGTGCCAGCAAGCTTTTCCCTCCCCTTCTCACCGAGATGCAGAAGGATGCAGTGCCACCGACGGCAGAGTTGGGAAGGCTCGTGGCAAGGCAGGGGGCTGAGGAGAGGCCCCCAGCACTACTGGCTAGTGTCAGAATCATACTGTGCTACTGCCAGAGAGTTCCCCCTCCCCCAACCTACCATCAATCCGGCTGACAAGCTCTTCCAGCGCCTTGACCTTCTTCTGGATCCCTGGTTGTGCAAAGGTATAGTTATCCTGCAAATGACAGAGAGGCCAGGATGAACAGCGACTCCAAAGTGTGCTACCATTCTCAAGTTCATTGAAACACATTTGAAAAGCACAGGCAGTTTGTCCAAAGCTGCTACCCGGGTTCTGAGGAACAAAGGAATCGACAGAACAGCAGGGTGTGGGGAGAGCCCGACAGAGCCTCGCAATATGGGGCACACCACCTGGCTCGGGGTGTAGAGTGGAAAGGAGCGGTACACTCTGAGGACAAAGCCAGGGGAACACAGAGACTCCCTCAGACTCCAGGGGATGCTAGGCCACTGCCTTTTGAAAGCTGTAAAGCTAAAAAAGAGGTGAAGATGGATGGACCGAAACGAGGAAGAACCATCCTGGATGGGTGACCCTGCCTGCTACAGAAGGGTAAGAAGGTACTCGAAGGCTTGTGGGAGCCCCTGGACCCAGGTCACCTACAAGGGCAGATCCGGCTCACCTGGATCCCATCTAGCAGCTTGCTCATGCACCAAAAGCTGTCAGCTTCAATGCTTCGAAGCATGTCCTGAGACAAATTGGTCACATCAAAGTTCTCCACATCTTCTTCTGTAAAACAAAAGGTGAAGAAAGTCCAGAGGTCTTCTCTAAACAATGGGAAAAGACAGACTCTAGTATCTTCAACGGGGTCCTTAAGGCTAAGGGAGAGCTAGGCTAACCTGATGCCCAGGAACAAGGGCCTGCCCTCCTCCTCCCCTGGTCAAGTGGGCAAGCATGTTCCAGGAAAGTTCTTGAGAACCTCATTACAGCATGGAACAGGCCACTTCTCACACCACTCCCACTGGGTCCAACATACTTTTCTGCATTTGTTCATTCAGTTTTAGAAAAAGGCATTTCAGACCTCATGTTCAATGAGCTATACCCAGACCCTTGGAGATGGTCTGGAAAAATTCTTTGATTTCAGAAATTCAGTAAGCTGTCTGGCATACTCACACTTGTATATATAGTGAGAAAGCTGGGAACCAGATGGCCCCCGTGGCTCATTTTAAAGACCGAATCTCCATATTCTGACAAGGCAGACCTACTGTCTCACCACTTAGAAGTGAAGATGAGTGCATGACGGCAGATGGCCCAAACCTGTGGGGGCTTCTAGGATTTAATTTCACCAAGTTGGTAGTTCTTAAACAGAATTCCATAAAATATCAAAACGATAGGATACTCTAAAACAAAGGGGTTCCAAAGACGAATATGGTTGAGAAATGGTGTTGCACATATCTTCATCGTGGAGATTCCCAAAGATGATAGCATACAGAAGGATGTGAGGAGTTATAACAAATTCTACATTAAATATATCAGTTTAAACCTATTTATCCAACACTTTCCAGGCTTCTTTAGCCATGGGACCTCTTGTAAAGAAGAGCATCTATTAGCTTCTCATGGAAACCCCACACTAATGGTAGTGAGAGGTACTCTCTCTGGTCAGAGATCTAAGTGGGGACATCAAGAGTCTTCTAGAACCCTGAAGAAGGAAAAGGCCGTGGGAGGCTCCCTTCCTGCCACAGAAGCGGAAGTACTAAGAAAGGCTCTCTTGCCTGACACGATGGGCCACCTCAACCCACAGGCCCTGTGTGCCCGGCCAAGGCCACATGTGAAAATGCTCAGGCTTGAGTTCTGTGATAAAAGCAGCTTTTCTCCTTAGACACAGAGCCCTATTTTGAAAACAGGACATTCACTGCAGTCCCTGGCGCTGCAGAGACACAGGCATTTGACAAAATGTATTCAGAATCTAGCCCTTTTCATTTACGAGAATTATTACTTTTTTAAAAGATTTTTTTAAATTATTATTTATTTATTTGACAGAGAGATCACAGTAGACAGAGAGGCAGGCAGAGAGAGAGAGAGGGAAGCAGGCTCCCCGCTGAGCAGAGAGCCCGATGCGGGACTCGATCCCAGGACCCTGAGATCATGACCTGAGCCGAAGGCAGCGGCTTAACCCACTGAGCCACCCAGGCACCCACGAGAATTATTACTAAGACCTATGACTGACCCCCCCTTGGGACAATGTGCAACAATTCTCAGATTTTCATCCTGTATAAACAGCATTTTTTAATGGACATCAGGGGCTAGAAAAATCCTTCTGGGGAGGGTGGCGTGCTTTGTCAGAAAAGCTATAATGCTAGAAACAACATAAAAGTCTGACTCAAAGTGCAGCCACAGTTAATCCATGCTGAGTGCTAACAGTGGTGCCTAGCACATAGTAGGTACAACACAATTTCTTTTAGGTGAAGTTTATTTAGAATTTATAATGACACAGGGAAGTCACAGTTTTAAGGGAAAAGAGCAGGATACAAAATTATTTATGGTATACTCTCAACCACTGTACATACAATATTTATGCGTGCTTATATAAGCACAGAGGAAAGACAAAATACATCACAAGGCTTACAGTGTTTATTCCCTAGGTAGTAGGGATAAAAGATTTTTATTTTCTTTAAGCTTTACTAGACTTTTCAAAATTTCTACAATAAGCATAATTTTTACAGTCAGGGAAAAAATGCACAGTATTTTAGGAAAAAGGGGTTCACTACAATTGACTACACCTGCCTTTTAACACCAATAAGGATTTTGTAAAGTAACACTAAGCTTGCAGAAACTAAGACTTCAGATAATATATAAAGGTCCACTAGAGAAATCACATTAAAAACAAAAACCTTCCAAGAAATATCTTTCCCCCCTAACTTCAACACTTACTGTGTGCCATATACATACTATGAATTTAGATAAATACCGCTGAGCTCTAAGTCCCGGTTCAGAATCTTCCTTTTTCTCTTTGCTTCTGTATTACGTTTCCGAGATGCTCCCGTGGTGCTGCGTGTACCCGAGGTTCCTCGTTCCACACATGCCTCCACCACTTTACGTATCCACCCCACCCCCACCCTGGGGATGGACTCCTGGGCACCTCCAACTCCCACTACCACAGACAGGCCTGACCCACATGTTCTGCCAGCCCACTCTCCAGGGCCGGGTCAGCAGTGTGTGAAGACAGTGCCGTTTCCTTGAGTGCAGCTGTTCCAACCCCCTGTCCTAGGCAGCAGCCTCCTCTTTATGAGAGAAGAGGTTATAAGAAAACTGTGAAATCCACAAGAAAGGCTCCAGACAAAAACCCCTCCTGCTACTCCCACACACATTTCCCAAATGAACATCCAGCACTCTGTAAGAATTTGAGGAATCTTTTCCAACTTGAGTACTCTAGAATTCTGGAACACTGCAGTGGAAAAACAAAACAAAACAAACAAAAAGAAAACTGGGAAGGGTAACAAGGGAGAAAGAGCCTGGGTCCCCGAGAACGAGGACCAGCCCTGGCAGCCTGTGGGTTTTTTGTCAGGCAGAACAGTATGGGGCTGAGTATAGACTCTGGGGCCAGACCCAGACCCTGGCTGTCACTCACTAGGTATGGGGCTTCGGGCAAAGGACTTTACTTTGGTGCTCAGTGCCTCCTCTGCTAAGGTGGTAGCATCCTACTGGTAAGTTAATACACAAAGGTGCTGACAACCGAACCTGGCACAAAAGCATCATCTAAATGTTAGCTAGTGTCATTGTCATTAAACAAGGAACAAGTAATCTTCTCTTTTTAAGCCCCTGTTATTTTGGATCTCTGTTATTTGCAGCCAAACCTAACCTAATCCCAACATGTACCTTAAAAAATAAGTAAATTTTCAAAGCTTTCCATCTCCACCAATTGGCATAAAGGAGGAAAATCTAACAACATGAAGTCTTAAGTCGGTAAGATGCCACTCTCAGTAACTCTACCAATTCCAAACCTTGAGCTGTCCAGGGAGCAAATGAACCAAGAGACAAGTTGCTGATTTGGGGGGCTCCTGTCTCCCCGTGTGCTGCCCTGATGCCTGGCTTGCCCATCAGCCCTTGGCTTTCACAGACAATGAGTTCAGCAGCCTTTCAGGGAGTGGGAGGACAGTTTAGTTCTAGTGTTCTGCCTGCTGGGAGGATAAAATTCACACATTCAGTCAAAAACTGTGAGCTGAGTGCACCGACAAAAAGCCGAGAAAGGGAGGCCCAAATGCTCTCTGAAGAGCTCCATTCAGCATAAACAGTCTGTTCAGAAGGATCATTAAACATTCCACTTGAGAAAATTCAACATATAATTGAAGCTGGAATGGGAAACCATGCCAGCAAGGCAGTCTCAAATGAGGGCAGCGTCTTTGGCTGTCATTACAGAGCAAGCAACAGCCAGGACCCAGACTGGAGGCAATGAGATTTTAAGGATATTTTATGGCTATTTTGAAAGGCAAAGCATCCAAAAAGAGGAAGCCCAAAAGCCCTTTATAAGAATCAAATTGTCCACTCTGGGGTTGACGAGAACATGCCATTAGCGGATATAATGTACTTGAGTGGTGACTTCAGTCGAGTGTTTATTTTTCTGAGAACTGCACGTCCTGGGCCTGAAATCAGCCTTGTATATGCCTCAAGTACTCCCCGACAGCTCTGGGAAGAACTGGTTGTGCTTAAACTGACAAGAGTAACTTGTCTCTTCACTGCTCTAGGCACTTCCCAGGAACCATCTGTGATTGCAGGGCAATTTCTAGATTTTGTGATCTGCTGGTTAAGAATGATTCAGCCCGACCGGCAGACAGGAGGAGGTTTGAGGCATCAGACTGCAGCCTGTTTCCCGAAGCCTCTGGTTTACCTGATTCCTGTCTTTATTTTTTTAAGACTAGACACATAAGAATACCTTATGTAATGTTTTCGGGACACAAAAGTAAACTGATGAAAGGAAAAAAAATAAAATCACGGCCATACATCTAAAGAACCTCATAAAATAAAACCTTAAATATCTCATCCAGGAAAACGCCGCTTTAAGGAAAGTGTCAAGGAATTCATCTGATCACCTGTATGTAATCATTTTTAATCGGTATATAAACGTATTAGTGGGGACACCTGGGTGGCTCAGTCAGTTAAGAGTCTGTCTGCCTTTGGCTAGGGCTGTGGTCCCGGGATGGAGCCCCACGTTGGGTTCCCTGCTCAAGGGGGAGTCTGCTTCTCCTCTGCTTCTGCTCCTCCCCATGGCTTGTGACTTCTCTCCCTAGTAGATCAATTTAAAAAAACGTACTACTGAGCCCTGTTCATCTAGCATTTTGGGGCAAGTATATGATGGCAGCAGTGGGATGAGGACGCCACTGCAAACCCTAGGACGGAGAGGGTGTGAGGGCTCCCGGCTAATCCCTGGAAGGTCAAACGACCTGACAGAGAAGAAGAGTGGAGAGAGTTGGTCTCCTCCAAGGAGAAGGTCAGGGGAAAGACTTCTTCTGAGGCTCCTACAGAGCAGAGATACACAAGGAGGCGGTTCTGTTTCATGAGGACCACGTTACAGACCATGAGAGAGGAAGCATGCTGTCTCAATGCTGACCAGGGAGCCCTTCCTGACTGTGCCTATCAGTCAGTGAGGCGACTACAAGGTGAGGACCGACTCAACAATACATGATCCCTGGCTGGGGAGCAACCTCAGTATACGTGTGTCATGATACCCTGGTTAAAATTATTCTTAAAAACCAACATACTGCCACATTTTCTCCATTTTCCTCAGGTTCCTGTATTACTCTTACTTTTATTTAGCAAATATTCGTGACTGCTGGTTAACTCAGCCCCTCGGCACAGGCTGTTGGACCCCATATTGTATAAAACCAGACCACAGGAGTATTCAGGTTAAAGAGGCAAAAGAAGGGCCAAGTCCAGCACACACTTCCCCTTCTAGGACCTGCCCAGAGACCACCCACAGAGATAGGCAGTGTGGCACCAAGACACCGTGGATGTGAACAGGCTCTAGGGAGTCCAGGGCCCCCACTGTCAGCTGCTCAGAGGCTTTTCATCGAGGCTTAAACATCTTGCATATGTTAGCTCTCACAACTTGTCCTTAGTTACAGTTTCTCCCTTATTCTGGGTCAGATGCCAGAGAGACAGAGCCAGCAGGCAGGTACGCACATGCCACTCAGCTCACTGCCAGGGAGAGAGCAGGTGAGGTCTGAAAGTCCCACAGATGATAAGCCACAGCTAGCCCTTAGAGAACTTCCCTTCTACGAGAAGGACATCCAGTGCTGGACATCCCAGCAAATGCACACAGCACTCTCAAGTGTCAGCTGAAAGTGGTTCAGCTCAACCCTCTGGTGGGGCTGTCCCCAAGAGATGTGTGTCGCTGGGAAGAGCCTCCCACTGGCACTTACAAGCTTACTTAATCTATGAAGATGAGGCCAGGAAGCATCTTGAGGAAAGCATCTAAATAAGGTGAGTGCTAACAACTTCCGCAACAACCACACTCCCCAATTCCCTCCAAACCAACAGCATTACGATAGAAAATGGAATATCGTTACTATATGATTTAATTTATAGAAAGTTTAGAAACAGGCAAAACTAAGTGGGGTGTTAGAGGTCAGTGAAGTAGTCACCTCTGAGGGAGTAGGGACTAGAAGGGAATACGGCGGCGGGGGGCGGGGGGGGAGGACTTTGGCAGTGCTGGAAATGTTCCATGTCTTGATACAGGTGCTGGCTATTTAGAGGAAACATATCGAGCTGTGTATGAGATATGTGCTTTTTATTTATTTTTTTTTAAAGATTTTATTTATTTATTTGAGAGAGAGAGAGAGCACAAGCAGAGAGAGTGGCAGGCAAGGAGAGGGAGAGGCAGGCTCCCCGCTGGGCAAAGAGCCCAATGTGGGACTTGATCCCAGGACCCTGAAATCATGACCTGCACTGAAGGCAGATGCTTAACGGACTGAGCCATCCAGGTGCCCTGAGATATGTGCCTTTTAAAAAGTATATTACTCTTCAATATAAAGTTTGTATTTTAAAAAACAAACAAAGAATGTCCTCTCAGCCCATAATGAAAACCCACCATTACTACAGAGGTCTGTCCAGTTTCATCCTTGGCCTCCATACCTCACGAGACAGGGAGGAACAGGATGGGCAGGGTGGGTATCATACAGAGTAGGAGATAAGGAAGAGAAGGAAGCCTCCTGGAACGGAGAACACGGGCTAGAATATAGCCCCAAGAGCCAGGGACCAAGACATGGCGGCAGAGTCCATGATCCCTGGACTCTGGGTGGGAGGGAGTTCTTACCAACAACTCCTTTTCTCTGAAAATCTGAGTACTATCAAAAAGTAACTGCACGTCTCACCTCTCACCTCCTTCAGGACTTAGCACCAATGTCCTCTCCTCAGTGTGACCCTGGCTCACTGCTCTGTTTGAAACCTGCTCCTGTCGCCACTCTTGCCAACAGGGCATCACCCCTGCTTCATTTTTCTCCATAGCATTCGTCACAATCTGGCAAAAACTACCTGTGATTTTATTCATTATCTGTTTCTGCTCATCAGAAGTCAGGTTCTATGAAGGGATTTCTTTTTATGTATAATTTACATACAGTAGACTATACATAAGTGCACAGTCCGCTTTTATTTTTTGGAAGAGAGAGGGATCACGTGTGCAAGCAGGGTGGGGGAAAGGGGCAGAGGGAAAGAGAGAATCTCAAGGAGACTCCATGCTCAGCGCAGAGCCCGATGTGGGGCTCTCTCATGACCTGAGAGGAAATCAAGTGTCAGACGCTTAACCAACTAAGCCACTCAGATGCCCCCCCAGTCTGTTCTGACCCATATATACATCTGTGTAAGAGACACTTCAGTCCAAATGGAGAACATTTCCAGCACCCCAGAAATTTCCTCATGCCCCTTCCCAGTCTCCAGCCAGCCAACCATTGCTTTGATTTCTATTGCCATGGATTATTTTTGAACTCCATTTTAAAAAGATGGTATCTTGGGACACCTGGGTGGCTCAGTTGGTTAAGCGACTGCCTTCGGCTCAGGTCATGATCCCAGCGTCCTGGGATCGAGTCCCACATCAGGCTCCTTGGTCGGCAGGGAGCCTGCTTCTCCCTCTGCCTCTGCCTCTGCCTGCCACTCTGTTTGCCTATGCTTGCTCTCTGACAAATAAATAAATAAAATCTTTAAAAAAAAATGGTATCACACAGGGATGCCTGTGTGGCTCAGTTGGTCGGACGTCTGACTTTGATTCGGGTCATGATCCCAAGGTGTTGGGATCAAGTCCCACATCAGGCTCCTTGCTCAGTGGGGAGTATGCTACTCCTTCTGCCTGCTGCTTCCCTGCTTTGTGCTTGTTCTCTCTCTCTCTCTGACAAATAAGTAAATAAAATAAAAACTTTTTAAAAAATGGAATCAGGGGTGCCTGGGTGGCTCAGTGGGTTAAGCTGCTGCCTTCGGCTCAGGTCATGATCTCAGGGTCCTGGGATCGAGTCCCGCATCGGGCTCTCTGCTCAGCAGGGAGCCTGCTTCTCTCTCTCTCTCTCTCTGCCTGCCTTTCTGTCTACTGTGATCTCTCTCTGTCAAATAAATAAATAAAAATCTTAAAAAAAATGGAATCACACAATGTATACTTTTTTGGTATCTGACTTCTTTTGTTCAACATAGTGATTTTGGGATAGTTTCTTCCACACTGTGTTTATTGATAGTTCATTCCTTTTATTGCTGAGTACGAATCCATTTAAATTTTCCTGTTCCAGATTATTTGGGTTGGTTCCAATTTTTGTCTATACAAAAAAAGCTGCAGTCTTTAGGAAATTGTACAGTCTTTTGGAAACTGTAAGCTTTCAATGAATAAACACCTAGAAGTAAAAGCCAGTGATTTTTGTCTACTTGATTTACTTATGGTCATATTCCCAGTGCCCAGTATAGATGCTCAATGAATACTTGCTATCCATCTCTTAGAAGAGAGAAAACTGGCTAACTCAGCAAAGCATCGAAATATTGTGATTCACTGCCCTCTGGTGGCCAGCCCCAGCAAAGCCATACTGATTCCCGAAAGTCTTACAAAGTTATAGTGACATTTTCATTCTGTCATTCATATAGACACGTATGGAACGCCTGTTTTGGACATCAGACTAAAAGCACCGGAAATATAAGATATTTAAATAGTCTCTGGTCTCAGAGAATCCTACAATCTGGTGGCAGAGAGCAGGAAGACAACACAAACGATAGCCAGCGTAGTAAAGGGGTACAAAAGAAACATACAGGGTTGTGGTAGGAGCACTACTGGGGTGATGCAGGCAAGGGGAGGGCGAGGGCAGGCTTCCCTTTGTAAAGGATGCATGAGGATTCTCACAGGGGAGAAGAAGGAGAGGTTGCAGGACAAGCTTTAGATTATACGTGTCAATTTGGGACAGCTGAGTTTAAGGGGTGGGAAGGGAGCAGATCCCACTTTCGTGAGCTAGCCTACCTGGCTGCTTGAATCTGTACGTGACAGGGTGTTACCAAAGGGCTTACGCAGAGGAGCTGCATGGACAAGTTTGTATTTGAATGGTGTATAAGGCAGAAAACCGGAGCAGGGAAAACACGCTTGGTCATTTCAGCATCCAGGCCTGACCCAGAGCAGTCACAGGAGAATGGAGAGGGAAGCAGACTCAGGAAACACAGAGAACTTAAAATCATCATAGCTTTGTGACTCATTGGATATAGAAGGTTGAAACTCATGCCCACTTCTTACCATTTCTGACTCAGGATTCAGGAAATGTTGCCTACTAAGAGAAAAGCATGGCCAGGTGTGGGGAGAAAAGGAGTTGGTGAAACATGGAGGCTGAGGAGCCTCAGGGTAGCAGAAATTGCAGGCTGTCCACAAATAATTACTCCCCTCTACTTCTTGGTGAAGGGTACTGGCCACCCCTGCTTCCAGCCTCATTTGCAGCTAGCAATGGCCATATGACTCAGGGCAGACAGAAGAGATTCAAACCCAAGCACCATATACAACCTTGGGAAGTGTCCTTAAATGTAAGGAGTATGCCTTTCTTCCTTTCTTTCTCCATACTAGATGGAATACAGACGTGATGGCTGGAGCACAAGCAGCTCTACTGGCTTGCAAGAAGGAAACCAGAGGCTGAATGAAAATGGTAGAACAACAAGAAAGAAGAGCCTGGTTCCCTGATATCTTAGGGCAGCATACAAGCCCTGGACTACTGACCTCTAAACTTTCCATGTGAGAGAAATAAGCTTTTGTATCTTCTTAAAATACTATTATTTGGGGTTCCTGGTCACACATAGCCACGCTAGCCCTAACTGATCATTTACAACATATCCAAGTGGAAATGTCACACAGGGAACTGGACTCATAAGTCAGAGGTCTGGGAAAGACTTCCCTTCTGAGGGCTCCATGGCTATGATGCTTCTGAAAACATATGCTTCAAGTAAAACTTGAAATGGAAATCCCACTATACCGCTTCCTACAGAAGAGACAAGGGAAAGTGATTTAATACTGTTTCATTTTGTACTGACAGAAACCAGCAGACACCAGTCTGTTTTTGAAAACAAGATCACAAACTCTGCTCTTCCGCAGGATTGCTTCATATGTATCTCTTGAAGAGCTGCCATTTAGCCATTTATTTTGATGATGGCCACACTATCGCTTATACTGGACCACTATGTTCATAGCTAGATCAGTGATATCGTCTGAGCCCAAAAGTTCTCAGAGATGAGAGTCATCTGGAGGTCCTCTGCAGGCCTGAGGGGTCACAGACCCAAGACCGTGTCTCCTTTAGCACCATCATTCTGGGCCCAGGGTGACCACACCACTGCCTTATCCATAGAGGACCCACCTCCCCATGGGCAGCTGGCTTCAGCAGATAAAGAAGCTGCCTGGGGGCCAGGCTAGCAAGAGACAACTTCTCTGTCAACTCAGAGGGAGTCACTTTCACAAGAAACATGACACACCACAAAATAAGGTCAGGTGCTAATTTACAGAAGTGACAGTGGTGGGACTGAGCAGATCGGGAAGGAGATACTGGAGGAGCTCTGATAGAGCAGATCCTCCATGCTACAGTTCAGGGAAGATGGGGCAGTGGGGGAAGGCTACTTGGTGGGACCTGCCCAGGATGACAGGGCAATAGTCTGGATTATCCCAAAGGCAAAAGATACCTGAGATCCCCTGCTTAGAGAGTGTCACAGCAAGAGCCTTTACAGCAACTCCTTATTAGGACACGACACCATTAGAGAAGGGGAGAAAAGCAGCATTATTACCCAGAGAGGAGAATTCGTCTCCTTTTTTTTTTTTTTTTTTTAGCATAAGCTCTACGCCCAACATGGGGTTTGAACTCATGACCCTGAGATCAAGAGTCACATACTCTACTGACTGAGCCAGCTAGGTGCCCCAAGAATTTTTCTTGAAGGCCACAAACAATGTTGCATCTCTGTTCAAGAAAGATCTTGAGGCTGAAGTGTGAATGCCTTACTTCTTTAAAACTTAATTTATATACCTCAACTAATGAATACATACATAAAATGTGGTATATCCATGCAATGGAATATGACCATCAAAAGGAAGGAAGTACTGAGAGACTGCAACTTGAATGAATCTCAAAAATGTGGTAAGTGAAAGAAGCCAGGCACAAAAGACCACATACTGTAAGATTCCATTTATATGAAATGTCCAGAAAAGGCAAACCCATAGAGACAAAGTAGATTAGCAATTGCTTAGGGGTAGAGGGGATGGGAAGCTTGGGGGTGATGACTAAAGGATTCAGGGTTTCTTTGGGGGGGTGATGAAAATGTTCTAAATTGATTGTGGTGATGCTTACACAACTCTATATACTAAAAACTACTCAACTACAAATTTTAGTGGGTGAATTATATGGTATATGAATTACATCTCAATAAAGATGCTACAATAAAAAAAAGCCCACAAAATTTAACTTATAAGTTTATTGTAACTCCAATAAAAATTCTAAAAGGTTCCTACTTCCTGAATTTGGCAAGTTTATTCTAAAGTTCATGTGGTGGGCAGAAGACATAAACAGACATTTCTCCAAAGAAGACATACAAGTGGCCAACAGACACAAGAAAAAGGCACTCAACATCATGCACCACCAGGGAAATGCAAATCAAAACCACAATTAGATATCACCTCACACCTGTCAGGATGGCTAAAACCAACAACACAAGAAACAACAGGTTTTGGTGAGATGTGGAGAGAAAGGAACCCTCTTGCACTGCTGGTGGGAATGCAAACTGGTGCAGCCACTATGGAAAACAGTATGGAGGTTCCTTGAAAAATTAAAAATAGAACTCCCCAGTGATCCAGGAATAACACTACTGGGTATTTACCCAAAGAATACAAAAACAGAAATTAAAAAGCATACATGCACCCCTATGTTTATAGCAGCATTACTTACAATAGCCAAGATATGAAAACAACCCAAGTGTCCACCAATAGACGAATGGATAATGAAGATCTTGTGTATGTATATAAACAATGGAATATTACTCAGCCATAAGAAGGAATGAAACCTTGCCATTTACAATGACAAGGATGGAGCTAAAGGGTATTGTGCTAAGCGAAATCAGTCAGTCAGAGAAAGACAGATACCATATGATTTTGTTCATGTGGAATTTAAGAACAAATGAAACAAACAAGCAAAGAGAGAAAGGGGGGAAAACCAAGAAACAGACTCTTAACTGTAGAGAACAAACTGATGGTGATCAGAGGGGATGGGGTGGCGGGGGGGGGGGGGTGGGGGGGGAATGGATGAAACAGGTGATGGAGATTGAGCAGGGCACCTGTGATGAGCACCAGGTGACGTGTGGAAATGTTGAATCATTATATTGTGCACCTGAAACTAATATTAAATATAAATTTAATTATAAATATAATTATAAATTTATATAAATTTAAATATAAATTTAAAATAAAATTAAAAAAAGAAAAAGGTAGATACATAAAGTTCATATGGAAGAAGAGGCATGACAAGTTTTTAAAAAGGATGATGAAAGGGCCCTGGAATAATGACAAAAACACACTATAAATCTCAAAACCCCAAACTGTGTGCTGCTTGCATAGAAATGGAGATAAATGGAACAGAATAAAGAAGTAGAACTGTGTAAATAAAGGAATTAGTATTATATTATGAAGAGGCCTGTCACAGCAGCGAAGAAAGGATGGTTATTTATAAACTGTGCTGAAATAATGAACCACTGGGTTGCACAGGAACTTTAATCTCAACCCTCACCACACGGGAAAGCAAATTAATAATGAAATTTTAAAAGCTAAATGTAAAAACAAGCCCACAAGAGAAGAGAAGAAAACACTGGAGCACATTTTTGTAATACTGGGGTGGGGAAGGAAAGACTTTCTAACCAAGATACTGAATCTCAAAACCGACAGTTTTCGAGCACTGGTTTACTAGTCGTTTGCCAGCCCCTCCACTAAAGGGCAGGGCCCGAGCTTGTTGGCTTGGTCTCTCTCCTGGGGCCCATAACAGGAGCTCATTAACACCTGCTGAATGGACAGATTTGATTATGTAAAAATTAGGAAATTCTACATAAGGAGACACAATAAACAAAGTTAAAAGACAAGTGATGGTCCTGGAGAAAAATAATATTAGGTTGAGCCATATAAAATTCCCATTTTGGGGGGATAGGGGTAAAAATGGCTGAATTTTAGCAATTATCATGTGGTGGACCTAGTATTTTTCACACATACCAGATAAAGGATGACAATATCTAATTTACAAAAGGTTCTTACAAAACAACAAGACCAGCAATCCAACAGGGAAAAATGGTAAAGAATTTGAACAAACAGATGGCAAAGAAACAAATGCTACTATGTACCCCTCACTGGAGAGCAAGTGAAACAAAAACTAAAACACAGACCACCGTTAATTTACCAGACTGGTGAAGCAGAATTAGATTTAGGTATCTAGTTTTGCTAAGGATGTGAAGAACAGTGCACCTACACATTAGTAGTTGGAGTACAAACTTCTCTGGAATGTGATTTAATAGTACTATTTGGCATGCTTTTAGGACTACCAGTTTCACTTCTGGGACTCTCTTTCAGAGAAACATGTATTTTTTTTTTTTTTGAAGATTTTATTTGTCTGAGAGAGAGAAAGAACACAAGCAGGGGGAGCCTCAGGCAGAGGGAGAAGCAGGCTCCTCGCCGAGCAGGGAGCCCAATACAGGACTCAATCCCAGGACCCTGGGACCATGACCAGAGCCAAGGACAGACACTTCACTGACTGAACCACCCAGGGCTCCTGTTCTGATTTTTTTTTTTTTTAAGATTTTATTTATTTATTTATTTGACAGATCACAAGTAGGCAGAGAGGCAGGCAGAGAGAGTGAGAGAGGAGGAAGCAGGCTCCCTGCTGAGCAGAGAGCCCGATGCGGGGCTCGTTCCCGGGACCCTGGGATCATGACCTGAGCCGAAGGCAGAGGCTTTAACCCACGGAGCCACCCAGGCGCCCCCTTGTTCTGATTTTTTTAATGAGCATGTACTTCTACCACATTTTTTTTTTAAAGGCAAAGAGCAGTAAGAAATCTATTGCCCTCAGGACGCCTGGGTGGCTCAGTTGGTTAAGCGGCTGCCTTCGGCTCAGGTCATGATCCCAGCGTCCTGGGATGGAGTCCCACATCGGGCTCCTTGCTCAGCTGGGAGCCTGCTTCTCCCTCTGCCTCTACCTGCCACTCTCTCTGCCTGTGCTCGCTCTCTCATGCTCTCCCTCTCTCTCTGACAAATAAATAAATTTAAAAAAGAAAATCTACGGCCCTCTTTGGGGCACAGAATGGAGCAGAGGGAGCCATTAGAAGTCCAAAAATGGGAATTAAGTCAAAATACCACTAAATCATATGAAGAGGACAGGTATTAAGGTCAAAAGACCTGGGTATGAATCTGGAAAGCTCGTTAAATCTCTGAGCCTAGGATTTCTCACTTGTAAACTGAGTTGATACACTTACTTTAAAGAGATATTGGGACCTACTAAATGAAATACAGTGTGTCAAAGTGCTTTGCAAAACAGTAAAGTGCTTAAGAACCAGGGTGTTACTGGTTGGCATGGCAAAGCCCCAGGCTGAAAACCGGAAAAACAAGGGCTAAAGCTACAGACTCCTAAGGGGAGAAGAGAGGGATGGGAACTGATGGCATAAGAGAGAGATTTAAGAGACACACCAACCAATTAGAACGTGTGGACCCAATTCAAACAAATTATTAAACGTATTTATGAGAATCAGAAAAATGTGAATGCTGACTGTATATTAGATTATACCAAGAAGCTATTATAACTTTTTAGCTGTAATAGGGCATTATGGCTGTGGGTTTCTCTAATCACTGTCTTCTAGAGGTACATACGGAAATATTTATGGATGAAATGATATGATATCTGGTATTGCTTCCAAATAATTCACAAAGAGGAAAGGGTAGAAATGGACAGAGGTAGGGATGGAACAAGACTGGCTGGTGAAGCCGGGTGAAATATGGAGATTAGTGGTATGATATTTTTCTACCTTTACAAATGTCTGAAACTTAACCTATTTAAAGTTTTTATTTTAAAAAAAATGAATGGACCCCACCTTCCTCAGTCTAGGAGGAGGTACTAAGACCCTTCTGAAGTCTGTTGCAGAAGTGGAACTGGGTGGAGCCTTGCCAAGACTGGCCCCAAGGAAGACTGGCCCACTTTACTGCATCAAGACCGTGGGTCAGCAGGTGGGCTGACTAGTACTAAGATCAGAATGCAGTCATATCTATCAAAGAAAAGCAGGGTGCTCGGTGGGACCGACAGCACTGTGCCTACAGAAAGAAGAGGAAAATTTGGTACAAAGTGTAAGTGGCAGCTAACAGGATAATTAAATATCCAATTAGAACTGCAGCTGGTACAGATTATTTGGAACTGGCTTGACACTGTTACCAGGATTTCATGCCAGCATCTACACTTCAAATGTCCGTTAGCGAATGGCTTAATACCTTCCTAGGCTTATCCTTTAATACTATTTCAGAAAAGTGTTATTGCAAGAAGCAACCCCCAAATCCTGACCGATCAGCTGCACCACTCTTAATAAAGTTAAACACGCAGAAATAAGCTGCCTCTGAAAGCTGACCTATTAATGTGAAGGGAAAATGAAAAGGCCTCTAGCAAAAGCTTTATTTAAATGCTTTTGGTAGCTACATTTTAACTCGTCTTTCTTTTGCTTATGATCCCCTGGTCGAGTGAGCAAGGGTGACCTAACTCCCAGGTCTGCCCTGGTTGCTGCCACTGAAGGGGACAAGGGGGACGGTGTCATTCAGTTACCTTTCAGAGACTGCCTCATTCATAAAAGACCAAAACACCATCCGCTGAGGCCCATCAGAAAACAAGGAGCGAGTTGGATCAAGTGAGACATTTTTACGTCTTCACCTTCCAAGCGGCTCTCCTCTAGTCTACTTCTCATTAGCCCCCTGCCCTCCAGCACTGGCTTCCTCCAAAACCCACAATAAACCACTGCCTCCAGAGCCTAAAGAAAAGGGTTCTAGTCCTTGCTCTGCCACCAATAAGGAGGCAGGGCATCTCATGACCCATCGGTGAAATGAGGGGATGACACAATGGTGTTCTGAGGCTGCCTCCAATGTTCTGATTTCCCCAAGAGCTCCCCCTTAACTTGCTGAGAGAACCAACATGACAGATGGGTTTTCCGGTGAATCTCTAAGCACAAGCAGTAGAGGAAACCAAAAGGAGAAGGGGAGGATCCTTCACCCCTTTTAAGACTGCCTAATTCGGGGCGCCTGGGTGGCTCAGTGGGTTAAAGCCTCTGCCTTCAGCTCAGGTCATGATCCCAGGATGCTGGGATCGAGTCCCACATCAGGCTCTCTGCTCAGCAGGGAGCCTGCTTCCTCCTCTCTCTGCCTGTCTCTCTGCCTACCTATGATCTCTGTCTGTCAAATAAATAAATAAAATCTTAAAAAAAAAAAAAAAAGACTGCCTAATTCAGGCCTGGCTGGAGGAGGAGGCTGGAGCTATAAGGAAACCTAACCACCTGCATAATATCTACTCATTTTATCCAAAGTGACAAACGCATAATGGGGCAAGAGGAGATGGACGAGGAGAGAAATCGAGGTCCTAGAGCTCTCTGAGGCCCCTTCTGGTACCTCCAATGTGAGCTGGATTCTGGTGCCCCCAGCTTTCCTCCCCTACACGGCCATATCCCACTGCTAAGATACAGTATGTGAACTCAAGTGTGAAGACCTCATGTACACTAAAAATTCAGCTTTCGTGAAGGAGGGCCTGTGTTTGAGACAAGTTCAAAACAATCCCAAAATGACCTCAAATAAAGCACCAAACCATCTGTGTATGGCAGAACATAAAGGTATCCATTTGGCCCTTCTGTGACAAAGCAGGTCCTTGAGATGTGGCCATCTCAAGACAGAAACGAATTCCAGGCTGCTTACTGCTGTCAAAACAGGTTTAGCAGTGTACTCGAGGGCCATGATTTCTTTTGGCAAGACATGCCTCCTGGCTGCACTCTTGGGAAAAACAAACACACTGCAGATCAAAAAGAGCAATAGTTCGTTCAACTTGGTACTCATGCTTCTTACCCACATATTCTGAGAGGAAGACGACAAAGAACGGAGTGACCAGGTCATTAATTCCCTGGACATACCCACTGGCAGGGTGTCGGATGGCCCAAATAAACAGAATTCTTTCGAAGATCTAGGAAAATGAGAAAGAAGACATGACTGTTAAATCACAGGGATACGCTCTCTCCCTGCACTTAACTACCTCACAATGTACCTCAGGGATGAGGCCGAATTTTTATTAAATTCTAGAACTATTGTGGGACAAACCAGGTATACAAAAATGCAGAAAGTTTCTAAGAAGCTGGCTGTTTTTAAACAGGGGTGGATCGTTCTTGCCCTTTGTTTCTCTTTGCAGTAGGCAGTCACTGTGGTCTAGAAGTGGGAAAAGGCAGGACAGTGACACAAAGGGCTGAGGAGAAGGTCTGCCACGGATGGCCCTAACCAGGCCACCACACTCCCATTTGTCATTTGTAGATAACTGGTTCTCCATCTCCAGAAGCAAGATGGTAGAACCTCTAAGTTCTGATACCTTTTCCAAATCTTTTTTTTATTATCACAGGATGTGGAGAAGAAACATCCTCTCCACCACACTCTCCTTTCTCCCCACTGAGATGGAAAGAAACGTAGGCCTAGATGTACTTCTAGCCCAGCCTGACTGGGAGCCAGTGACAGACTGTCAATGCTGTCACTTCGTGTATCAGGGTGCAACCCAGACATTCACTGGGGATAGGAAGTCAAATAACCTAATCCTATAGTTGGGAACTTGCAAACAGAGAAATCAGCCTGGGCCTCCATGGGAAAGCTGCTGGGGTTAAGTATATTAGCCACAGGAGACCAGAACCTACAGTGGGGAGAAAAAGATCTTTCCGGTCCCTTTTCAGAGTCTGGCCCTGCCCCATTCAGCTACACTCCCTCTGCCTTCATTAGGCCCTCTCAGTGCCCCCCACCCCTTCTTCTCTGATGCTACTTGTCTCCTGGCTTCATCCTGGTGACTACAACTCCCCAGTTCAATACATTCTTTACACTGGCTTTGACTGGGCTGCCTCATGTCTCTGGGAGCCACAGAAGAGGGATGGCAGAGCTGACAGTGACTGCAAGCAGGGGGCAAGGGAGGTAAGTGGGCCTCCAAAGCACATGGGCTCTGGGGGCGGACTGCAGAGGACCTTCTCTGAGCTCAGGTGCAAGGGAGAACCCCCTTCTCCTCAGGGAGAACAACAGCAAGGAAATGCTTCTATGGTTTTAGAGTTGGGTGAGCCAGGGTAGGAGAGAAGTGGAGAATCTAGAGACACAGTAAAGGCTGTTTCCCAGCCCCCATGTTGCATCTGCCTTCCAGCTGGCAGAGGGAGCTGAGAAACACACCCACTGTCAATACTCCTGCCTTTACAGGCAGTGAGAACCAAGCCCTGCCTGGAACCGAGCTGGCCTCTCTGCCTCCACTAGACTTGCCCACTGGCTCTTTGGGGCCCAGGGAAGGGTGTGGCATCCTCATCTGTGTGAGGCCCAACACGCCAATGGAGGCCCTTTTAAATTCTTTCCTCCTTTCCTTGAAACAGAAGTTCAAACTGGACCCACCATGTTCAGGAAGATCTAAAGGAGGCCCTGCCCTGTGGCCCATGTCTGTCTGGGCGTCTCTGTTAGGTCTGAAGGACTCACTAGGGCTTCTACTCAGTTCCTTGTTAATATACAAATCCCAACTGACTGGTTTTAACAGTGGCCAAGTACATGGAAGCAGGCGGTTCACAGTCAGGAAACATATGAGAATCCCTCTCCAGTAAGGATGGGACAGTGCAGACACGTACAAGTGAAGATGCCGAAGACACGGAAACTGAAGAGCACCAGGCCTGGTTACCAGGGAGACCAGGGAATCTTCATTACAGACAGACAGCCTGGGATAATCTTGCCTTGCAGAGAGGAGGCAAGAGGATAATCCCTAAAGGTTTTTGTGTACCTCTTGTACTTGTGTGGGTAATTCTGACTTGCTCTAGTCAATTCTCAAGTATCTTTCAGATATGCAAAGCAAGTCTTTCAATATTCAGTGTTAGTTCTCTGCTCCTTGGCTGGCATTTCAAGAATTAAGTCATACTCTTTGACTATAGCCTGCTAGATGGAAAGATGATTCAAGAAAAAATGGAAAGAATATACTTTGAGTTTCTGTCTTTGTATTCATGTTCCACTACTAGGAAGAGTATTTTAAACAAACTACTTTCCCTGTCTCCAAGCTTACAGTAAGTACGCACAGGTAAAAGAGAAGTAGCTGAACATCTCCAAGTTAAAAGTGTGGAATGAGCCAGGCTCAGCTGTGGGGAACAATGGAAGACATGAAGGGATCCTCAGTAGCTTTTTAGCTTCCCCTGAGCTGAATCTGGAGGTAAAATAATGGTGTCACCCTCAAAATCTTCTTTATGCTATTGATAAATCATGAGGGGTCCCACCAGTAAAATTATGAATATAACCTAAAGTCAAAGAGACTATTATCTTGAGCCATATTATCACCACCCCTCTCTATATGAGGGTAAGTGAAAACAGAGTTCATTTCAGAGTGCACGTACACCCAGTGTCCCAACTACTGCGAAGCTGTTAAGGAAATCCCTAATCTCAAGGAAGTTATAATTACTGCTTGGGTCAAAAAATAATAGTCCCACTGAGACCTTCCATGTTCTTCACTAACCTGTTAGGTCTTCCGATAGCACTACTAATTCAACTTCCTGAACGGATTTCAAATACCCAAAAGGATTTAAACCAGGCACTCAAACAGGTGTGTGGACACACATGTTCACAGCAGCATTATTCACAATATCCAAAAGGGGGAAGCAATCCAACTGTCTATGGATGGACGAATGGATTAATAACATGTGTTGTACACACACAAGGAATATTATTCACTTTTAAAAGGAAGGAAATTCTGACACATGCTACAGCACAGATGGACCTTGAAGATATTATGCCAAGTGAAATAAGCCAGTAACACAAGGACAAACATTATATGATCCTACTTATTTGAAGTCCCCGAAATATTCAAATTCAGAGGCAGAACGAAGGATGGTGGTCGCTGGGGAATGAAGAATTACTGTTTAATAGGTGTAGAGTTTCAGGTTGGGAAGATGGAAAGAAGTCCTCATGATGGGTGGTGGTATGGCTGTCCAAGTGTGAATGTACTTAATGGCATTGAAACTGTGCCCTTGAAAATGGTTAAAATAGCACCTTTCATGTTATGTATACTTACCACAATAAAGACCCACACCACCCCCACCTGATAAAATAGAGCAAACACGGGGCTAGGAATTCTAATGTGTGAGTTCAAGTCTCATTCTGTTACCAGGGAGCTGTAAGACTCTGGGTAAGTCCCTCCACTTCCCAAAGCTCCACCTGGCCCCTGGGTTTGTTAAGAAAAGCCGGCGAGACAGCCCAAGAATGTGCCCTGCAAGGACCACAGCTCCGTATCTGGACACGAGGCACTACCACGATCGGCTATAAACCTGCCGGCTGGGGGAAGGGCTAGGACAGAGCCGTGCAGAACAGGGGCCGCGGGAGTTACAGGGGGAGAAGGGCCCAGAACATTAAGTGCTTCCCTCACCTCCTGTACAAGTGGCTGCTGGAACAATGGAATGAGTGGATTCGTCCTTGGAATGTCAATGTGAATCTGAAAAAGAGAAGTCAGGTCTAAAAACACAAATGCTGGTTTGTTCTTTTGAGAAGTTATTTTCTTAGGAACAGGGAATCAAGAGAGTAAGAGCGAGACCACACTTTATATTGAGAAAGCACTGAAAGACACACCAAAAAAGTCTAGTGAAGCCCACCTGTCCATCTGAAATACATTCCCATGACAGCAATAGCTTATTGAGAGTGAGGAAACCTCCCCGAATAAACCACTCACATCAACTAGCAATAGGCTTCACAACCTAAGAGGATCAGCCGCTTTTTCCTGGTGCTCTGGAGTCTGTTTCCCTCTGGGCTGGCACGTACTCAACAGGTGTGATCGAAACGGGGACCCCTCCTTCAGAATCTTACTCATCAACAGTCGCCAAGGACTGGAAGGGCTCTGATGGCTGTGCTCATAAGCCAGGACAGGGAACCCGAGGGAGCTGGCCTTCAGTGACTGGCACTGAACGTCCTCACTTCTGTCACCAAAGAGGTCACTACGGTCGATTTCTGCTTCAGGGTTCCTCTGCACCCAGTCTAACGACCCCAAGGACTGTGTCAGTGGCAACAGAGGCTGCTTCAGCTCCTGAGGCTTGCTGAGGACAGTTGCCAGCACCCGGCCTTCCCCCTCCCTTCCTTCCCTCCTCTTTTGGCAGGCTGTGGGGACCACTATGAAGGTAACGGAGCGCTCCCTGCTGAGCTGGTCCTGCAGACAGATGGACAGAGAAGGCACCGCCGCTGCCAGAAGGACATAGTGATGTCACACAGTCCAGAGGGCCTGGACTACTTCTAAGCAAGCTCATCTTTCACTCTGTGCCCCAAGACCCTTACTATTTGCGATCAGGGGACCAAGAGCCTTGGCAGCATCTGAGAGTTTGTTCAAAGTGAAGGTCTCACCCTAGACCCAGTGAATCAGAATCTGTGTTTTATCATGATCCTTGGGTGGGTTTTTATCAAGGTCCTAGGTGATTTATATGCACAATAAAGTTTGAGAAGCACTGCCAGTGATTAGTGCCAAAAAAAAGAAAAATCTATTCAAAATGGCTAAAATCAGAGCTACTCATTAGAAAGAGGGGACGCAGTTCTGGGAATAAACGTAATTCCTAACGAGCACACCAGAGCCTGCAGACTTGGAAATCCCGCACTCCGACAGTACTCCTTGGAGACACACCTGAAAATTATGACTAGTAACCAAAAAAGGTGATGACTGTACCTGTCGGTAGGTATCCTGGTGATGTTCCTCATTTCGAGAGTCATAATACTGCTCAATGAAGCCAAAATATTCCTCCCGCTTCCGCTGCAAGGTCAACTTCCTCCTCTCGGTGTTTGCGGGGAGATAGCCCTATAGACAGGACTGCTGGTCAGATGGGGACACACGCTGGTTGCATGAATCTTTAATTTTTTATCTTAGCCTGGAAAATGGCTTGGAAACTGTTGAAGGAATGGAAGGACAACTGCCAAGAGGACAAGAGTCCTCCCTTCCTGGGTCTGGCCACCCACTGCTTGCCCTCTCCTCCTTCAATGAGCCCCACATGTGGGCAGATGAAGCAAGGCCAGCTTTCCCAGGTTAGTTACCCCATGGCCCCGCACCACATGTGCAGCGCATTCGGCTGGAGAGCACTCAAGAGCTCCCGGAGTTGGCGAGGCTGAGCAATGGATGTAGGTCAACAGGAGGGAACTGGACCCAAGTTGGAGCCTCGGAGAGCTGCGTGTGTGCAAGGTAACAGGTCCGAGAATCCCAGCAGTACGGCCCCCTCTGTGACACACCTTGGTAGCGTGCCGTGGACGTCTGTGCCAGTCACATAACCTTTTTCACGGTAACAGTCAGAATTCCCAGCTAAGGAAGCTGAACGGAATCTGTGACACAGCAGTGATGACCCACAGACACAGAGCTCCTAGCAGCAGCCTCCTGCCTCGCCAAAGCTCCGGGCCAACTTCCCTCCTCACCCCGGTCTAGACCCCACTCTCCATTCCTGCATCTCCTGCTCCCCTTCTGTTCTCACCAAATCTCTTCACAGCATCTGCTTCTCCTGGAGGTGGCCCAGGCAGTGGTAACACAGCTGAGGGAGCGGGAGGGGGCAGGGCTCAGGAGAGTGGCCCTTCCTCTCACGGACATTTAGGTCCTACATCCCACGGCCAGTGCCTGGAGAGCAGGGACAGTGTTTTATTCATGTCCGCGTATCCACACAGCAGCTGGCACCACGCCTGGCAAACAGCAGGCCCTTAACCATTCCTGACTAATGAATGAGTGAATGTGACTGGCTCAGGAAATTCTAGCATCCCTACCCCAGGGGCTGGCCCAGTGCTCTGTCCTTAGTGAAAGCAGGACTAGTGCAGGCTTCTTCGGGAGGCCCACTTCTCAGCCCCACGACTGCAGAGTGGCTCTCCACTGCTCCGGTTATCCCTGCTGGAAGAGCAGGGAACTCCAGGGAACGTGGGAGCTGGCCCAAACACGTGCTGGGATTCCCAGCTCACTACACTCTTTCTCCCTGGTGTTGAGAATGTGAGATTGTGACTACAGGGAAAAGCTGTGCTCTTCTATACGTGTGTGAATAAGCTTGCAAGAGTGCGTTTCTCCACGCACAGAAAAAAGACGACAGTCCCACAGATCTGCCGTACCCAGTGGGACCGGAGGAGTCTATGCAGTAAGATGAATGTGTCCAGACTAACCTCGGCAGGTAAGAAGGGCTGTGTGAGGCTCACGCTTCTCTACACAGTGGGTAGAACTCACCGACAGGAGTCTCCAGGTTACAGGTCGAACCTCCCTGGGAACCCCTGGCCAGCTACACTTCCTCAGTTCATCTGCAAACAGAGAACAGCTGTGTTGGATGTGCTCTTCCCACAGGGCCCTAAAACGAACCTCAGCCGGCACTGCCTGACTCCGCCCACCATTCCAGAAAGACCGCCGCCACCAGCACCAGCGGCTACTGACAAGCACAGGGAAAAAGCCCCCAACAGCAGCTCTGAGCAGCACAGTGGCCAAGACACAGCTCCGCAGTGGTGAAGCGGTCAGCTTGGAGGTCAGACTTAGAGGGGAAAAGGAAGCCCAGTGAGTGTGGATTTCAGTCCGAATTGCCTTGAGGAAGAGGAGACCAAAGCCAGGAGAGCTGCACTATGGTCTACGGGCCACAGAATCCAGTCCCACCTAATTTGGTCCCTAATTCCTAGGAACATACTTCTGACTTAATACCTGCATGTCACTGCAATGGGCACCAGATCAGGAGATGCTGGAAAAGTAAAAGAAGGAAGAATAAAGAGCAATAGCTTCCAGGTCTCTCTGGGAGAGTTCCAGTCACCAGGAGCTCCTACCTCGCCCAGGGGGTGCCCAGGGACTCACCTAAGTCAGTGTTGTGGCTGGAGAGAAGCTGCCGGAATTTTTCTAGGCGGGTTTTCTCCCGGACAGTCATCGGGGGTGCCCCAGACGCGTTCTGGTCCGAGATGCGGGCAACCAGGGGAATGATAGGTCGGAGAGGGAGGGACTGCTGTTTGTGCAGTGGGTTCCTCAGGCATGTATCACCTGCAATAGTGAAAGAGAGACTGGGGGGCATGTGGAGCAGGGACATGAACGAGCCTTACGCTGGCGGCTTGGCAACAGGCCCTCTGCCGAAACCGCGTCTGCACCACCCGAAGGTGCCCGCTGAGGGGCATCCGGGGACCCAAAGGAGGGAGGATGGGCTGGGTTGTCATCACCCCCTACCGAGGCGCCTTCCGTGCTGTCAGAGACTCTGGATGCCAGAGCAACTCTGAGCACTTTTGTGGCCACTCTAGAGGGCAAGCAAATGTTTTCTTTCTACCTCAACTTAGAATGTTCCTTCATGCCTAATGTTGCGTTCGGGGGGGGGGGGGGGAGCGCGGAGCACAGCCTGAGGCCATGTTCGCCTTCCCTTTCCACATCACAGAGCACATGAGAAATGATGACACGGGAAAGCGTGTGTGATTAAAAACAGGTGGCTGCTGGCCTGAAACCCCAGCCCCCACGCGGGAGCCCCAAGGGCTGAGAGGAACTGAGAGGCGTGGCACAACTCTAACCTGTTCTGGGTCCATCCATGTGCCCTGAATACCAGGTGAGAAGCTCTGTCCCAAGGCAGTTCTGTCTGGGGAGGCTAACGTTCCTCTGTGCTCCCACACTTCCCACCCAGGGGAACCAGGTTTTAAGCCTGCTGGGATGTGACTGAAGGAACAGGAGCACAGACTCGAGCAGAACCACAGGTCTGGCTCTAGACATTTCTAACCTAGTGGTGCAGGACTGACACGGACTGAGTCCTCACTCTGTGTAAGACATTGGGCGGGTCACCTTTACCTGGGCCCTCTCGTCAGATTCTCACAACACACGGTAGAGATTTGGCACTCCTTTATGGAGGAAGAAACTACACCTCAGAGGGGTGAATGGTGATTTGCTAGTGAGAAGACCTGAGATGCCACTTCAGGTCTGTGTGCCTCCAAAAACCCTTATTTATTTTACTACCTCAAAGAAAACTCAGTGTTTTCGTTTTAAATTCTGACTGTTCTCCCATGGCTGTTCCATATTCTTTAACTGTCTGGGCCTTAAAAAGCAGTAGCCACAACAAGAATTAAATGATGAACACACACAACTAGAGGGTTGACGAAAATGCCTGCCACAGGGTACTCGGCTGGCGTGTCTCGTGTCACGTGTGGCCTAGAAAACGTGCACCGCACGCTGCAGAGCTGAGGGCAATGCGCACTTCTGATAGCACAGATTTTTTTTTAAGATTTTTATGTATTTATTTGACAGAGAGAAGACAAGCGGAGGGAGCAGCAGGAAGAGGGAGAGAAAGCAGCAGGATCCCCACTGACTAGGGAGCCTGATGCGGGACTTGATCAGGCCCCTAGGATCGAGATCTGAGCTAAAAAAAACTGCTTAGTCAATTGAGCCACCTAGACGTCCCTCTGGTATCAGACTAATGGATGAGGCTCACAGGAGGGACCATAAAAGGAATGTTCTGGACGGTCCCGGCTGCACATGCACAGCACCTTCACTGGAGGCTGTGGCGGGGCCTTCCTCACACTGGGACCCTTGGAGACCCTCAGTCACAGCACAAAGACACTTCCAAGAGCCTACAGCTATGGGCCTCCATCAGCTAACCGCAAACACCCATGTGGGCATGGCCCTGAAGGTTCAACCTGGGGCCCGGGTCGGTGATGGAAAGTAGCTGTGGAATAATTTTAAAGGCATTATGGCTTAATTTCATGACCACGTGCTTATTCTGAAACTGCAGAAGTTGTTCCCTTAGAACACAAGTCAGACACACTCCAGGGCTCTGCCATTCCTCTGCTTCCTTTTCACCCTTTACCCGCCAGCTGTTCTTTCACTGGAATGATGACACTTCCCTCTCCAAGCTCAGAATGACTGGCTTCCACAAAACCCCTTAGGGCAACATTACATACAGCCACGGATGCTGAAAGGAGTACAGTGACAGCCCCCAAACATCGGATAAAACCACCATCACCTTGACCAGTTGCTGAAAAAAAGAAACAGGAGGGATGTCTCCTCCCACCCCACCCAACCTGATGGGCGGGAGCTGTAACCCAGAGCCTTCAGGCCCACCTTGCTCCGTCCCTTGGGAACAGGGAAATGTCAGCCCTATGCTAGTGAATGCTCCCAGGCTGAGGAGGCCAACCAACAGTGCCAAATGTCTGCGGCCACGAGCAGTTTTACATATGTTCGTTTATTCTTAAGCCTGACCATGATAACAGCAACGTGCAGCAACCAAACTGCAGAAGTTTGGGAAAGGAAGAAGAGAATGGCAGGCAACACCGAGAGTCGGGAACTGAAACCCCAGGGAGCCATCAGGGTGGGAGAAGCAAGTACAGCCTATGCCCCTTAGGTCACTGATGTCTGAGGGGCTCAAGCTCTCACGATTATCAGCCAATGAAAGATCTGAGTGATGCCCTAAAGAAAATCTGTTTATTTAAAAGGCATTCTGCTGAAAAGGCTGAAGCTATGGAGGGGAGCAGGATGGACTTACTGGAATTTCTGGACAGCTGAGCGTCACTGCTGGACTTGATGACCTTGTAGCTGGCAGGAACATCGGATGTTGTTGACTGGGAGCGCTCTGGCTTCACCCTCAGCTTGCTGTGGTTTTCCAGGACTTGAGCTGCGGTTGCCAGAGCAACTTTCGAGTTTAGAGTTTGGAAAGAAGGGGAGGAAAAGTCCTCTTCCTCGTCATCGCCAATGTCCCAAGCATCACTGGTGTTCCGGGCAAACTCATGGAAGCTGGAGGCCTTCTTATTCTTCAACGGAACTGTGTTGACTTTGGAGCGTTCTTTGATGAAGCTTTAAGAAAGGAGACATCGTCACCAAGGAATGATCAGACACAGGAGACATGTGACCACCTTCATTTGCTTAATAGTAACAGTATGACAAACTACCTCGTACACAGTCTTTTCCTTTCTCAAACAAAAAAACACTCACACCCACTCCTCACCTAGATGGGTCTGGACTAGCACGATGCTACAGAGGCAGATGCAGCAAAGACGCAATGCTCACCCAACATCCCACGTGCTCCCCTACGATTCCCAGCCCCTCGCACTGAGGGGAGGCCAGATGACTAGTTCCAGCCAATGCACTGAGGTGAGAAGTGAGGTAATCCCTGCCAAGCCGAAGCAGACAAGAAAAGTGTAAATTCTCTCTATAAGCTTTCTTCTACCATGGTGACCATGGAGGTGGGGGGGGCAGAGGGCGGTGCCTCCCTCACCTGGGAAACAGAGTGGCTGTGAGGAGCAGGGCCTGCCCCCCACCCCACTCAACTCCACATGGGACACGTAGCATGAGCAAGGAAGAAACCTTTGTTGTGTCAATCCACTGAGATTCCAGAGTTAATCTCTTATGGCAACACAGCCTGAACTATTGCTTAGAGTAGAAAAGAAACCACTGGCAGAACCAGAGATAATTTTAGGTAGGTCCATATGCAGCACTAAACACTGAGCTCCAGAATGAACGAGGTGTTCCTTTTTTAGCCTAGAGGAGATGGTCTCATTTGGTGCTACTCAGTCCTGAAGACTATTTTTTAACAAAGAGAGGGCAGCCTCAGGGTCCACATATTTGTAAGCAACCTCAGATAGCTTAGAATTTTATTAATAAGATTGTTTTGGGATGGCTGAGTGGCTCAGTCAGTTAAGGGTCTGCCTTCAGCTCAGGTCACGATCCCAGGATCCTGGGATCAAGTCCTGCATCAGGCTCCCTGCTCAGCAAGGAGCCTGCTTCCCCCTCTGGCTGCTGCTCCCCCTGCTTGTGTTCTCTCTCTGACAAAAAATAAAAAATAAAAAAGGATTGTTTTGTTTTTTTACTGGGTTTATTTTTCTAAAGTTACTTTCCATTTTTGGCAAGTGATAACTGGCTCTCTAATTCTAATTTATAGAAGTGATAGGGTTTACTTTAAAATACAAATCTGGGGGATGCCTGGGTGGCTCAGTTGGTTAAGTGGCTGCCTTCGGCTCGGGTCGTGATCCCAGCGTCCTGGAATCGAGTCCTACATCGGGCTCCTTGCTCGGCGGGGAGCCTGCTTCTCCCTCTGCCTCTGCCTGCCACTCTGTCTGCCTGTGCTCGCTCACTCTCTCTCCCTCTCTCTCTGACAAATAAATAAAATAAAATAAAATAAAATACAAAGACAAATCTAGGACACCTGGCTGGCACATTTAGTGAGTCATGTGACTCTTCATCTCCAGGTTGTGAGTTCAAGCCCCACACTGGGTGTAGTGATTACTTAAAGATAAAATCCTTAAAAAAATAATAAAATATAAATCTAATTGAGTTTTTTAAAGAGTTCATTCTTTTAAATCCATTTGGTAAATAATAGTACAGACTGTGGCAGAAAAACTATAAATATGGTGCATAACTAAAGTTTGGGAACTACCACATTAGCTCACTGATGAAAGAGAGCCTAGTTCTAAGAGTTATACAGGCCATTACTACTTTCCTGACCTTTTCCTCTTTATGTCTCCCCATTAACATCTGCGGGCTCTTATTCTGGATCCAGGGGACTAAATGACTAAATCACTAAATGACTGGGACATTTCTTCTTTTTTTTAAAGATTTATTTATTTTAGAGAGAGAGTGTGCGTGTGCACATAGGCGCATATCGGGGGAGGGGCGGAGGGAGAGGGAGAGAGAATCTTAAGCAGACTCCACGCTGACCCAGAGCCCAACTCAGGGCTCGATCTCCCGACCCTGAGATCACTACCTAAAACCAAGAGTTGTATGCTGGTTGGGACATTTCTAACTCAGTCTTGTCTAACATCTCTTGAATCCCAAACCTCGTATAAGTTTACACCTGGGGACTGGAATGCACTGGAGTAAAGACATCATTAAATGCCTCTGTTTCGGGGCGCCTGGATGGCTCAGGTCATGATCCCAGGGTCCTGGGATCGAGCCCCACATCTGGCTCTCTGCTCAGCAGGGAGCCTGCTTCATCTTCTCTCTCTGCCTGCCTCTCTGCCTACTTGTGATCTCTCTCTCTCTGTATCAAACAAATAAATAAAATCTTAAAAAAAAAATGCCTCTGTTTCCCCCAGCAACGCACAGTGACTTTAGCAGGGAAACAAAGCTCTGCCAGAAGAACAGAAGTTCCCCCATTTCCAGGAGCTGTTTCTTCCTCTTGGGCAGAGGTAGGGGGCCTAATAAACCATCTCATCTCACTAGAGGAGTCCAGTGCTTATTCTGAAAGATAATGGTTACTGATATTGATGAATACAGTCTGATAACTCATAGAGCTCATCAAATGTCCCTACTATTGGGACACCTGGGTGGCTCAGTTGGTTAAGCAGCTGCCTTCGGCTCAGGTCATGATCCCAGTGTCCTGGGATCGAGTCCCACATCGGGCTCCTTGCTCGGCAGAAAGCCTGCTTCTCCCTCTGCCTCTGCCTGCCACTCTGTCTGCCTGTGCTTGAGCTCGCTCTCTCTCTCTCTCCCTCTCTCACAAATAAATAAATAAAATCTTTTAAAAAAAAAATGTCCCTACTATTAGCATCAGAAAAGGAATAAGATTTTACTGAGGCATTATTTTCAAACACCGGTCTCACATAGAGTAAAGGAAGAAAAGACATCACACAAAATACAGGAGAGAAAACTAGACTACAAGATGTAGCAGTTTAAATGTGATGGAAACAAAAAACAAAATTTCTTTTTTTTGGTTAAGATTATTTATTTATTTATTTATTTATTTATTTATTTATTTATTTGACAGAGATCACAAGTAGGCAGAGAGGCAGGCCGGGGGTTGGGGGGAGTGGAGCAGGCTCCCTGCTGAGCAGAGAGCCCGATGCGGGGCTCAGTCCCAGAACCCTGAGATCATGACCTGAGCCAAAGGCAGAGGCTGAACCCACTGAGCCACCCAGGCACCTCGGAAACAAAATACCATTGTCCACCTGCTCAGTTAGCAAAGCTCTAAAGAGCAGTTCTCCTTAGTGTTGACCATCTGATACTGCCGGATTGGGTGGGGGGGGGTATACCATACAGCCTTCTGGAAAACAACGTGGCAACATACATACCGTAAGCCCTAAAACGGTTTGTAATCTCTGATACTAACAAATAACCAGAGCGTCAAAGAGGCTTTAAGGCAGTTTATCATGGTGTTACTTATTTTGGTTAAAGACTGAAAACAACATAAACATCTAGAAATTGGAAATGATGAAGTAAATCACAGTTCAGCCACCAGACGCAATGTTATAATGCCCCTGAAAAGCACATCTTACAGGCTATTTAATAACACTAGAAAATGATCTCAATAAAGTGAAAATTGGAAGCAAAAAATATTTTTATAATCTCTGTATTAAGAAAAAAGTACACGCATAGAAAAGACCAATAAGAAAATAGATCAAAATGTTAATAGTGCTTATCACTAGGCTGTGGAATTATAGGTGATATTTGATTTCATTTTTATAGGCCTCTGAGTTATTCGTGTTTCCTACAGTGAGCATAATATTTTTATTTATCAGTGGATAAGGTTGTTGGCTTTCAGCAATCCCTAAAGTAAGGGTACTTATAAACTTACTGAATGAACAATCAGAAATGAACAAGAGCTCAAATCAAAGAAAATAAAACTGGAGTAACACATTGTGAATATATGCTGTCAAAAATCCATCCGTGAGCCCGAAAAGGCAAATTACTCCTCTGCAGACCTGGTGAGGCTGTATGTTAAGGACTTGTCACCATGCCCGCTTCTCCTTTGTCGAGGGGGATGCAGGACCACGGCCTGCAGTACACACCTCAGAGGGTCCACTGTCAAGAACAAATAGGCAGGGACTGCCTGGCTGGCTCAGTTGGTTAAGCATCTGCCTTTGGCTCAGCTCATGATCCCAGGGTCCTGGGATGGAGTCCCCATTGGGACAGGCTTCCTGCTCAGCAGGGAACCTGCTTCTCCCTCTCCCTCTGCCTTCCACTTCCCCTGCTTATGCACTCTCTCTGTCCAATAAATAAACAAAATCTTTAAAAAAGGGGAACAACAAACAGGCAGATGTGCATTAAAAAAAAAAAAACTGCATAGGAGTCTATGGTTATTGTTGTTTTCCTCTTTGGAGGCAATGTTTACCTCAAGATTGTACATCATGAGCCCAACAGAGTGATATGGAGTGGTTTGGATACCAAGGTTCACTACTGTTTTTTCCTGGCTGTTTCCTAAATACTGTCTCTTGCTTTTTAAATTTTATTTGTATTTGTATACTTATAACTATTATTTTTTTTGAGAGAGCAAGAGCATGCACATTTGCCTGTTGCAGGGTGCAGGTTGGGAGAGGGGTAGAGAGAACTCAAGCAGACTCCTTGCTGAACGTGGAGCCCGCCACAGGGCTTGATCTCAAAACCCGAGATCATGACCTGAGCTGAAATCAAGAGTCAGATGTCTAACTGACTGAGCCACCTGGATGCCCCCCCACTTTTAAGTAGGCTCCACGCCCGACGTGGGGCTTGAACTCACCACCCCAAGATCAAGAGTTGCATGCTCTAATGACTGAGCCAGCCAGGCACCCATCCTAAATATTCTTTTGATATTTTGAGGATTTTTAAAATAAGCCATTAAATCAAGAAGCTGAATTTTAACTCTGGCAAAAGAACTGGCTGGATGCTGAATGAACACTGGCTGAAGCACTTGCACACTCTGGCCTGGGTTAAAACACCACACCAAGAGACAGGCTGTGTGGAGCATTTCTATACGAATGAAGGATGTAAATCATCTGAGTGGTGGGTACATAAGGGTGTGTCATATTTTTCTTTACACCTTTTTATATATTTCAAGTATTTCATTATATTTTTTGAAGCAGATGAAGATTCAGTATAAGTCAACTATTAAGATTAAGAATTGGAATTTCCGGGGCACCTGGGTGGCTCAGTGGGTTAAAGCCTCTGCCTTCGGCTCAGGTCATGATCTCAAGGTCCTGGGATCGAGCCCCGCATCGGGCTCTCTGCTCAGCAGGGAGCCTGCTTCCTCCTCTCTCTCTGCCTGCCTCTCTGCCTACTTGTGATCTCTGTCTGTCAAATAAATAAATAAAATCTTTAAAAAAAAAAAAGAATTGGAATTTCCTCAGATGAAGACTTTTGCAAATAGAAATTGGAAGGACATACTGCAACACACTACAGAGCAAAGAAGGGAGGAAAGAATGTCATTCTCTGTGACAGAAAAACGGAAATTCCAAGCAGACCCATTTTGAGAAATCATTTTAGGGATACCTATTCCACAAAACCCAAAACTCAACCAACCAGTTAAAAAAGTCAGCTCTGTCCTCAGGAAGAGGCCTTCATGAGGGAGGGGGTTCCTAAAGGGGTAGGAGTCTGAGGACAGAAGGTTGGTAAGAACCACTCACAGAACCAAAGAGGCATGTCAGAGTGAAAAGGTACCTGGGTTGCCACTGAGAGAAAGCAAAAAAGTCTACAGACCAGCAACAATGGGGCTAAAGTGTTTTCATGTTTATTAATTCTGTTCTCTGGAGGAGATAATATAAATTTACATGTACCCAAAAGTTAACATGTATTTTGGCTATTTACTGGGTGCCAGGTTCTGTGCTACTATATACACCCATTTTCTGATGAAAGCTCATTCGTAAGGCTATGAAGTTCTATTATTATCATTACTATTTCCATTTGCAGATAAGGAAACTGGGACTTACTGAGGTTATAAGCAAATCTAGGTCTACCTGACCTGGGAGCCTGCATACATTCTTTTTAACTAATCCACCTAGAAAAAGAGGTCTAGTAAGCTCTGTGGGCTGGGTAGAGGAGTTGTCAAGAGAACTGAGTACATAACACCACAGCTTTAATTTCCCAAGTGTGCACAGCTGAGAGTCCCAATGTTCTCGTCTTGTAGCAATCACCTCCTGTGTACACAGAACAGGCTGAGTATGTTGGTGGTCAGAATGGGAAGAAGCCACATCCAAGAATACAGTCCTTGGAGAAGTCTCTCTCTTCCCTTTTGACATCAGGAGTCACAACCAGAAAACCAATCCAGGTAATGCTGGCTGAGGGTAACTCTGGATAAGAGGCTGCCTCATTTTAACAAGGTCCCCCCAAATTTATAACCAACCCAAGGCACCATTAGGGTGGCTCAAAGTTTAGCCAAGATTGTTTGAACAGATCTATATTAAACTTACAACCCAGTTGGCCTCTCACAGAGACCTTCATCACACCTCCTTACAACTGAATGCCAAATTATCGTTTAAAAAGCACTTTTGAGGGGTGCCTGGGTGGCTCAGTTGGTTAAGTGGCTGCCTTTGGCTCAGGTCATGATTCCAGGGTCCTGGAATCAAGCCCTGCACTGGGTTCCCTGCTCAGCAAAGAGCCTGATTCTCTCTCTCCCTCTGGCTACTGTTCTGCTTATTGTGCTCTCTCCCTATCTCTCTGTCAAATAAGTAAATAAAATCTTTTAAAAAATAAAAAAATAGGGTCGCCTGGGTGGCTCAGTGGGTTACACCTCTGCCTTCGGGTCAGGTCTTGATCCCAGGGTCCTGGGATTGAGCCCCACATCAGGCTCTCTGCTCAGTGGGGAGCTTGCTTCCCCCGCTCTCTCTGTCTGCCTCTCTGCCTACTTGTGATCCTGTCTGTGAAAAAAATAAGTAAAATCTTTAAAAAAAAAATAAAAAGCACTTTTGAGGGCACCTGGCTGGCTCAGTCAGTGGAGTGTGCAAGTCTTGATCTCAGGGTCATAAGCTTAAGTCCCATGTTGGGTGTAGAAATTATATAAAGATAAAATCTAAAAAAAATTAAAAATTAAAGGTACTTTCGCAAAGACCCCATTTAATCCTCACAACTCTGACATGAGTCTTATTATTTCTATTTTATAGATGAGGAAACTAGAGATCAGAGAGGTCAAGTAATTGCCCAAGACCATGGAGCTAGAAGGTGGTGAAGAAAATGAGACTCAAGAAGGGCACATGACCCTGAAACTCAGAAAAATGTAACAAATAGCATATCTGAGAGAAACTTAAGTTGTTTGGTGAATGGTAACTTGTTAAGTGGGAACACAAACCCCAAAGGATATTTTAAGCAAGACTGGCTGCAAGTCCTACTGGTTAGGAAACAAAGGATCAATCACTGTGTAATTTGATGGATACTACACTGTTTTGCTGATAGGGTTGCTTAATAGAAACAGGATACGAGTTTATTTAGAAAAATAATGTCTGATGCTGGTAAGGGGAGTGAAGCAAGTGTGGGGGGGGTATTCAGTAACATACAAATCAACCCAGTCATTGCAATAACTAGCATGGCTTCCTGTGAACTAGTTTTGTAACTGGGAACTAGGACCTATCGTATTCTAGCATCAATTCAGAAAACAATAAATTTAGAAGCTTGTCATACCATCGAGTGGCCAATGGGGCCACTCTGCAGTAAGACTAGTTTTATTTGAGCTGTAAAAATTACTGCAGGCAATCTGATCACTAATGGTATAATTTGGCAAATTGAAGTCACTATATCCAGACAAGGAACGGTGTATTCGGCTTGTGCAGTTTAGGTGATTGAAGAGCCAGCGTAAAGGCTTCCACTGTGATGGGGATTAACAACACAGTAATTAATGGCAGTCTGAAGTGGAACGATAATCATGTAGCAGAGAAAGTAATAAAAATGTCCCAACAAAGGTACTAAAATAAGGGCGATAAATGTTTTATAGTAACAATCTGGAATTGTAAAATGGTCCGTGCAGACCTAGATGCTGTCCCATGTTGCAGAGCACTAATAACAGACCTCTGTGTGCATGAAAAGGGGAAGCAATTTATTCAGTGGCAATTACATTCCTCCCAAATCACAGAGCTAAGTGATTACTTCTATTGAAAGTCTGATTGCAACTCTTGAATGATCAGGGAGAACACTGGTGGTTTTATATAACTAATAGGTGGGAAAACAAAAGTGAAGAAAATGTGTCTTGGTAGTCTGGGATATGGCAATATTCCTTAAGACCTGGCCTCAACAGAGAATCGGGGAAAACTCACTCAGTAACAGATGCACACACGGTGTGGTGACTCTGACACGAACATAAAACAGGGCAGTACACTCTGCTGTCTTATGTGTGAGAGGACAGACTGATTTCTAGGTTAGCTATGTATTTATCAAAGCCCATTATAAAATACGCTGGAATGGATCTACTACCGATCAACAAATCCTGGACATGAACAGAACTGGCTACAAGGAACAGAACACTCAACTACGATGCTGAAATTGTCAAGACCGTGATGTCAGGACACTCGGGCAGGTGTCTCCGCAGGTCTCTTGGCAGTCCCTCAGGTTACAAGGTAGCTGCTGAAGCTTTCAGCATCTCATTTTCCCACTACCACACTAGAAAGAGGAAACGTGAGTAGAGACAAGAAGAGGCTCTCTTCACAAAATGATCCCTCTGGTCGAACAAGAAAATCCTTCCCAGTACCTTCCTTCAGGAGACTTTCTTTTATATCTCACTGGCCAGAACCAATGAGATGAGCCCACAGGAGGCCAGTCACTGGGATTACCAAGAAATTATTATAGAAGGCTTCAACTAATATGGATACCTACTCTACATACGTTTCTCAATAGTTGAATAAAATTATGGTTCTTGAGCAAGCAGCAGCAGGGGCAGGGAGACTGTTGAGTCATGCCTGCTTCTTTGGCCAACAGACTAGATAGTCTATTACTGGTAAAACCAAGAAATAGGATCCATTCCTCTTAATGGGAATGTCACAGAAAACATGCTCCCCTACCCCGCACCTAAGAATAGCAAGGTATGAACTAGAGGCACTGATGTAAAGCCCACGGACTATAAGTAAATGCAGTGATTTCACTCCTTCATTCCAGAAATGTTTACTCAGTGCCTACTAGGTGCCACATGCTGTTCTAGGTACTAATGGCAGAGTGGTGAATAAAACAAAGTCCCTGCCCTCAAAGAGCTTATAGTCTAGTGGTTTCTGGTATAAAAACTGCATTACAGAAAATAACAGCAGTCACACTTCCACAGTAATTCAGAGGACTGTACCTTCCACACACTGGCCAAATTGCAAAAAGAATGAGTTTGGGGGGGCACCTGGGTGGCTCAGTTGGTTAAGTGTCTGCCTTCAGCTAGGATCATGATCCCAGAGTCCTGGGATTGAGCTCCACGTTGGGCTCCCTGCTCAGCCTCTCCCACTGCCCCTCCTCCCAATCACTCATGTTCTTTCTCTCTTAAGTAAATAAAATCTTAAAAAAAAAAAAAAAAAAAAAGAGTTGGGTGCCTGGATGGTTCAGTGGGTTAAGCCTCTGCCTTTGGTTCAGGTCATGATCTCAGGGTCCTGGGTTTGAGCCCTGCATCAGGCTCTCTGCTCAGCAGGGAGCCTGCTTCCCCCTCTCTCTCTGCCTGCCTCTATGCCTACTTGTGATCTCTGTCAAATAAATAAATAAATAAAAATAAAAATTTTTAAATAAAATTTTTTTAAAATTAAAAAGAGTTATAGAATTACAGAAAGTTCACCACATATTCCACTAAGTTACTTTTTTAAATATTAAAATACTAATAATGTACATCTGACACAGTATTGTTGTGGGTTGTCAAAGTATTTTATTTATTTTTATTCATTTAAGAGAGAGAGAGATCACAAGTAGACAGAGAGGCGGGCAGAGAGCAGGGGGGTGGGAAGCAGGCTCCCTGCTGAGCAGAGAGCCTGTTGAGGGGCTCAATCCCAGGACCCCGAGATCATAACCTGAGCCGAAGGCAGAGGCTTAACCCACTGAGCCACTCAGGCGCCCCCAAAGTATTTTAATATAAACTTTACTCCTTCCTTGACTGTGAAGGGAGAAAGGATATATATTATTACACAGGCCCCAGATGGATGAAAACCTAGGTCTCCTATACCTCTCAAATCACCCAGCTTTCGCTACAAACTAAGCTTTCCTAGAAATAAGTCTCTAAGATTAGCATACTCAGAGATAGAACCCAAAATTCTTAGAAATCTGAGAAGACGACCCATCTCCTCATTTAAATTCACTGTGGCTGAATGATGGCCCATGAGAGAAAGGAGTGATAAAGTGATAATTGGGAGTAGGAATACACACCCACACATCTTGGACTTAACCAGCATTTCTACTGTGTTTGAAAATAATTCATTAGAATTTTACTAGAGAAATAACCCCCAGGGAGCTTTTAACTCTACTGTATGGCTGGGTTTCTTTGAGGGTGTCAGAGAAAAAGAGGACCTGAAGAATGCCAGCCTTCCAGTTATATTCTGTTTGCCCTCGTTCTCATAAAATGTAAGGAAAAGGTGGCAGACCTACACATATTCAGAAGCAATGAACCCCAGAAACCAGAAGAAGGTCATCAATCTTCCAATTTGGGGACCATATTTAATCAATAAAGATCCTTCCACCACAACAGAGTCCAACACCAAACCCTCCATATACCCGCTTCCAATGTAGGAAAACAAAATCTCTGATGTGAATTAGTTTCCCACTAGTTTCCCGTTTAGAGGTAAGAAGATTGCCTATCTTCTGATCCAAAACAGAGCAGGGGAGAAGCTAGAAAAGATCAAAGCAGAAACTGTCATTGCAAAAAAGCAGGGGAAGGTTCAGGAGTTTTAAAAGAAGTATATGCCTGAATGGAAAAATATTTTGACTTACTTTTTGGTGAGCCGAGGATCCAGAGGTGGGTGCTGTGCTCCATACACGGGCTGGATGCTAAAAGCAAGAAAAAAGAAGGCAGCAAGTTGTCAGGAAGCTAAACATGTTGGGTAAATACCATCTGCGTCACAAATTCGGAAGGGACTTTGAGAAACAGGTTACCTCCAAGAACAACCATATCCACGCCAAAGGATAGCAACCTTAAAAAAAAAAAAAAAAAAAGTTCAGGGTGCACCTGGCTTTACTCATCAGTAAAGCATGGAACTCTTGATCTCAGGGTAGTGAATTCGACCCCCACATTGGATGCACAGATTGCTTACCTAAATAAACTTTAAAAATAAATCAATCAATCAACTCTCTGGAGAATGTTCATCTTCCACTGGGGCCTCAGCACCTTACACACCTGACCACTGGAAGTTCTATCTGTAATGAAGGCAGCATGGAAAGGTAACAGGCTTTGGAGCTAGGGAGAGCATAGTTTGAATGCCAGCTCCAGCACCCACCACCTCTGTAAACTGGCACTAAATTACATGACCACTTTGACCCTAGTTTCTCATCTGTGACATGGGAGCATCACCTACCCCAAAGGCTCACTTGGACTAAAAGACAGTGAAGCAACACTAGATACCAAGGGAAGGGTGACCCAAGTGACTCTCACTCTTGGCTGGTAGGGGAATTAGGTGATACAAGTCACTTCCAAAAACAGTTTAGACACATGCACAGTCACCTCCCAAAGCAAGTACAGTCCTCCCCACGGTAAAAATTTTTCATTCATTCATTCATTTATTTTTTTTAAAAGATTTTATTTATTTATTTGACAGAGAGAGAAAGCACAAGTAGGCAGAACAGCAGGCAAAGGGAGAGGGACAAGCAGGCTCTGCACTGAACAGAGAACCTGATGTGGGGCTCGATCCTAGGACCCTGGGATCATGACCCAAGCCAAAGGCAGACGCTTAACTGACTGAGCCATCCAGGTGCCCCAAGATTTTTCTTTTAAAGAAAATATTAAAAACAGAACTACAATCAAATGTATCAGTCATTCCAGTAAATCAAAAAGGGCCGAACTTGCTTTTAAAAAAAAAGGATTGTTACTAAGAGGGGACTGGTTAATTACGATGTATCTGTTAAAGAATGAGGCCTGTTCTATACCCACTGACATGAAACAAACTCTAAAACACTAATAAAAGATGCAGAGCTGTATGCATAGCATGTCACCATTTTTGTGGAAAACTGTTACAATAAAACATATCCGTGGGGCACCTGGGTGGCTCAGTGGGTTAAAGCCTCTGCCTTCGGCTCAGGTCATGATCTCCGGGTCCTGGGATCGAGCCCCGAATCGGGCTCTCTGCTCGGCGGGGAGCCTGCTTCCCCCCTCTCTCTCTCTCTCTGCCTCTCTGCCTACTTGTGATCTCTGTCAAATGAATAAAATCTTTAAAAACAAACAAACAAAAAACCCATATCCGCATACTTACATACACTTAGAGTATCTCTGAGCAAATACACAAGACACCAGTGGCAAAGATTTGGAAGAGGAACTGGAGGACTACAGGACGTGGCAGCAGAGAGATGAGTTTATACTAAGCACTTTTTTGTGCCTTTCCGAATTAGTATCATGTACAGGTAACCACCTTTTTAAGAAATAAATAGAGCGATCTTAAGGAGACACCTGGGTGGCTCAGTGGGTTAAGCCTCTGCCTTTGGCTTAGGTCATGATCTCAGGGTCCTGGGATCAAGACCCGCATGGGGCTCTCGGCTCGGCAGGGAGCCTGCTTCCCCCCCACCCTCCCTGCCTAGTTGTGATCTCTGTCAAATTAAAAAAATTTAAAAATTAAAAAAAAATTTTTTTTTAAGTGATCTTAAGAGGACTGGGAGGTTTAAATGAAACAATGGGTAAAAAGCCCTTTAGCCAATTCCTGGCAGGTAGTAACAGTAGCAGGTAATGAGGTAGATTTGCAAACATCAGAATGCTGCCTGGTACACTCTCAGTGTCCAAGAAATGTTGGCTTTCCTCCTCCCTCCCATTTGGTAATTTACTCTTTACCCAACACTTAGAAAGTAAACAAAGTTACCAAGTACTTTGTTTGACATAAGAGATGTGATCCTAAAGTTGCTCTTAAGTAAAAATGCAGCCAATTCATTTTCATTTTGATTTCTACTAAGATTCCAGTGAGAATGTTCTTATATACACAATCTTTATGGCTATAACCCTGACCTTTTTTAGCAATTAAGAATCTCTAACCCCAAACTTTTCTAAAAGGTTATTCAGTAATTTGTAAACAAACCATTACATACACTACTACAGAGATAAAATAAATAAATACAACATTATGTTTAAAGAGTTTACAGAGTTGTGTAGGCAGGGGAAAAGGAGAAAGAAAATAAGAGAGAGCAAAGAATAATGGGAGAGTCCGACTTATAGAAAGAAAGCTGAAACAAAACAAAAATGAAAACACAAACAAAGAAACCCAAAAGGCATAGATGGGTGGAACAGAAAACCCAGAAATAAAGCCACAACAATTCCATGGTCACTTAATCTTTGACAAAGCAGTAAAGAACACCCAATGGGAAAAGGACAGTCTCCTCAACAGACAGTGTTGGGAAAATCGGATGGCAACGTGCAAAAGAAAGAAACTAGACTACTTTCTTATACCATACACAGAATTAAATTCCAGATGGATTAAAGACCTAAATGTGAGACCTGAAACCATAAAAATCCTAGAACAGAACACAGAACTCTGACATCGGCTATAGCAACTTCTTCCTAGATATGTCCCCTGAGACGAGGGAAACAAAAGCAAAAATACACTATTGGGGGGCGCCTGGGTGGCTCATTGGGGTAAAGCCTCTGCCTTCGGCTCAGGTCATGATCCCAGGGTCCTGGGATCAAGCCCCACATCGGGCTCTCTGCTCCGTGGAGAGCCTGCTTCCTCCTCTCTCTCTCTCCCTGCCTCTCTTGCCTACTTGTAATCTCTGTCTGTCAAATAAATAAATAAAATCTTAAAAAAAATACACTATTGGGACTTCATCACAATAAAAAGCTTCTGCACAGGAAAGGAAACAATCAAGAAAACTAAAGGCAATGTACGGATGAAAGAAGATATTTGCAAATGACATATCTGATAAAGGGTTGGTATCTAAGATATATAAAAAAAACTTCTAAAACTTAACCCCCCAAAACCAAATAATCTAACTTAAAAATGGTCAGAAGACAGGCACGGACATTTCTCCAAAACAGACACATGAAAAGATGCCCAACATCACTTATCATCAGGGGAATGCAAATCAAAACTACAATGAGATATCACCTCTTACCAGTCAGAATGACTAAAATCAACAACACAAGGGGCACCTGGGTGGCTCAGTCAGTTGAGCCTCTGACTCTTGGTTTCAGCTCAGGTTGTGATCTCAGGGTCCTGGGACTGAGCCCCGCATCAGGTTCCATGCTCAGTATGAAGTCCATTTGAGATTCTCTCCCCCTCTCCCTCTGCTTCCCCCCTCAAATAAGTAAATAAATCTTTAAAAAACATAAAAATAATAAAATAAAATCAACAACACAAGAAACAACAGATGTTGATGAGGATGTATAGAAAAAGGAACACCGGTGCACTGTTGTTGGGGGCGCAAACTGGCGCAACCACTGGAAAACAGTTTGGAGTTTCCTAAAAAGTTAACAGGGGCACCTGGCTGGCTCAGTAGGAAGAGCATGAAACTCTTGATTTTGGGGTTGTGAGTTCAAGCTCCACATTGGGCGTAGAGATTACTAAAAACAATAAGTAAAAACTTTTGTAAAAAAAGTTAAAAATAGGGGCGCCTGGGTGGCTCAGTGGGTTGAGGCCTCTACCTTCGGCTCCGGTGGTGATCCTGGGATCGAGCCCCACATCGGGCTCTCTGCTCAGCGGGGAGCCTGCTTCCTCTCTCTCTCTGCCTGCCTCTCTGCCTACTTGTGATCCGTCTGTCAAATAAGTAAAATCTTAAAAAAAAAAAGTTAAAAATAGAACTACCCTATGATTCAGCAATGGTACCACTGAGTATTTACCCAGAGAATACAAAAACTCTGATTTGAAAGGATACATGCATCTCTATGTTTACAGCAGCATTATTTATAATAGCCAAGACATGGAAGCAACCCAAGTACCATCAGTTGATGAATGGATAAAGATGATGTGGTACATATATACCATGGATTATTACTTAGCCATAAAAAAGAATGAAATCTTGCCACTGGCAACAACATGGATGGAGCCAGAGAGTATAATGCTGAGCAAATTAAGTCAGTCTGAGAGAGGAAAACACTGTATGACTTCACTCATATGTGGAATTTAAGAAACAAATGAAAAAAGAGGAATAAAGAGAAAGGGACAAACCAAAAAAAAAAAAAAACAGATTTTCTTAATTATAAAGAACTGATGGTTACCAGAGGAGGCGGGATGAGTTAAATAGATGATGCGGATTAAGGCATGCATTGATGTGACGCGCGCCAGGTGATGTGTGGAAGTGCTGAATGACTATATTGTACACCTGAAACTAATATAACACTGTGTTAACGAATGAAAGTAAAAACTTTTTTACAAGGGTCACTGCTTTGTATTTTAATGTTTGCAAATACTCTAAGATGACGACACTTGAGCTCTCCAAGTCTACAAGCCTCTTTGTAGCAAAATATAAAGATCAGAGGATAAACTCTGCAGCAAGGTTTCAACAGGCTGGTTAGGTGAATGGGCAGGAAAAAAAGAGAGTCCTTAGATTCTCCCTTTTAAAAGGGTATTACCACCTGCGAGTAATCCATGCAGAAAAAAGGCAGTCCTAATTGTGCAGGCTTACAGGCCAAAGGCCATTAATTACTATCCAGGAAGGGGATCTTAAAATCACAGTAGACTGTTTCTTAGATATGTCAACCCCAACGTGCTACACAGCCAGAAATGCCAAGATAAATGATGGACTTCCTCAGCAAAGGTATCAGAGCCCAAGCTGAATTTGTTAACCTACTCTCAAACTAAACCATGATGTATCTATACCTGGAACACTTTAATTAATCAGTTTAGAGAATCTCAAAAAGGAGAGGCAAGACAGAAGAGAAACCAAGATGATCACAGAGATGAAATGAAGACAGACTGAAAGCCTGGTGATGAAGGCAGTCAATTTCCTGGAATTTATAATTCACCTGTCAGTCTGAACCGTTGCTACTCCTCCCAAACCACACTCAAGAGCAGGCTGGTATCCACTCTGCCTTCCACACGTATCTTAGCTACTAAATCAGGCTCTTCTCCCATTTCAGTATTGTATCCCTAAACAATATAGAGTATTGTTTTCCAGGTTTTTAAAACTTTATATAGGGACGCCTGTGTGGCTCAGTCAGTTAAGTGTGTGCGTCCAGCTCAGCCCATGATCCCAGGGTCCTGGATTGAGCCCCAAGTTGGGTTCCCTGCTTGGCAGGGAGTCTGCTTCTCCCTCTCTCTGCCCCCCACCCCTACCCCAGCTTATGCTCTCGCTATCTATCTCTATCTAATAAATAAAATTTTTTTAAAACTTTATAGAAATGGTATCACACCATACACATGACTTATTTTGACTAGTAATCATAACTGTGATTTCTTTTTTAAAGTAGACTCCATACCCAGCATGGAGCCCAATGCCAAGCTTGAATTCACGACCCTGAGATCAAGACCTGAGCTGAGATCAAGAATCACTTAACTGACTGAGCCACCCTGGTATCCCTAAATACTCCTTTAAATATTACTTAATTTCATGACTGGCTAACTGGTCTCTCCAACACAAAATTTAAAAAACATTTGCTCCAGGGGTGCCTGGGTGGTTCAGTCAGCTAAGCATCTGACTGACTCTTTTTTGTTGTTGTCGTTTTAAGATTTTATTTATTTCAGAGACAGTGCTTGCTTTGGCAGCACATACACTAAACTTTATTTATTTGAGAAAGCGCACAAGCAGGCGGAGAGGGAGAAGCAGACTCCCCGCTGAGCAGGGAGCCCAACCCGGGGGCAAGGGTGGGGGGCTCGACCCCAGGACCCTGGGATCAAGACCTGAGCCAAAGGCAGATGCTCAAAAGACTGAGCCACCCACGTACCCCTAAGCATCTGACTCTTGATTTTGGCTCACGTCATGATCTCAAGGTTGTGAGATCAAGCCCTGCCTTGGCTCTGTCCTGGGCATGGAGCCTGCTTAAGATTCTCTCTCTCCCTCTCCCTCGGCCCTTCCCTGCCCCCTCTAAACAAAACAAAAGATTTGCTCCACACAAGTGTAGAAAGCACTTTATTAACAAATTGAACAGATTTTAACAGATTTAACAAATGTTAACATGTGTCACATTTCTTTAAGAAAATAAAGCATTGGGGAGACCACTGAAGTCCTAATTGCAGTCCCCAGTCCTGTTCCTCTTGCTCCCCAGGAGATAACCACAATCCTGAAGCGTGTATGAACTCCTTCCCATCTGTTTTTATACTTTTATACACATTCACATACACATAAACACCATACAGTACTGCTTCATTTTAAAACTGTACACAAGAGATTGTGCATACTTAACTCTCCATATCTTGCTTTTCTCGCTCAACAGTGTGTTTTCACCGGCGGCACTTTTCAGTTTTTTTCTGATTACAGAGTCACATATGTGTAGTGGAGAAACCAGAGAGTCGATGATACCCAGCATCCTCCCCAGGGGAAGCCACGGTGCCAAGCAGGTTTTCAGCTTCTAGAGAGCAGTGGTGACACCATGTCTTTTTCTGCAGTCCCCTCACCACCTGGCAGAGTGCAACACACCCCGGCAGGCACTTATTAACAACAGTTAGTGAGTGAAGACGGGAGCTCTACAAACGCCAGGCCTCTGCTCTGGCGGGCTAGTGGCTCTCGAGACCTCCACACTAGAATCAAAGCCTGCATCTTGGAGAAAGCACGCGGCACATGCAGAGAAACGAATGCCACAGCAGATGTCATGGTGGAGACAAAACAGCAAAAGTCCCGGTCACCTCCGACATTCTCCTTAATAAAACCAACACCACGGGGTGTACTGGCATAGCAGGTCTGCACAGTTGAAACAGTGCAAAAACCCTCGGCTGGAAACATCAACAGGTGTTTGTTTAGCGCTGACAAAGGAGCGAAAGCAAACACGGGAACAGACCTACCCGATTTAAAGCCAAACATGCTGGCAACTGATTTGGGTTCACACACTCACTTGACGGAAGTCTTCCAGAGCTGGGGTTCTACCGTCTTTCGGTGATAATTTAGTACCTTCTAGTCACTTACTTTATCAGTAAAACATTTCCAAGCTAAGAATAGGTTGTAATGTAACGTGCTTGCCCAGACAGGCTGGGAGAACAACACCGAGTGCACATTATGGAAAATAACCAAATGACAGAGGTTTTAGTTGAAAATCTACAGGCTCCTAATTTTAAGTGATGAGACACTTTTCTTAACTTCATTTAATGCTAAAGAGAGCTCCTTAACTTTAACAATAAACACTTTTGGGGCACCCTGCTTGCTCAGAGGAGTGTGTGAATTGATCTTGAGGTCATGAGTTCAAGCCCCACGTAGGGTGTAGAGATTAAATAAATAAAATTTTTAAAAATAATAAACATTTTTGCTTAAAAAGAAGGAGAAGCCTAAGCAGGGGCACCTGGCTGGTTAGTCATTTAAGCATCTGCCTTCCGGTCAGGTCATGATCTCAGTGTCCTGGGATGCCCCGTGCTGGGCTCTGTGCTTGGTGGGGAGTCTTCTTGTCCCTCTCCCTTTGCCCCTCCTTCTTGCTTACGCACACAGACTCACAGGCGTGTGTGCTCTCTCTCACTCAAATAAATAAAATCTTTAAAAAAAAAAAAAAAGAAAAAGAAAGAAAAAGAAAAGGCAGAAGCCCTTCCCACAAGGACTGGAAATCAGAATGTGGGAAATGAGCCGGGCTTTGGCTCACATCTGTCTCTCCCATTTCAGGTCTTATCTACATCTTTTCGCTAGAAACACCCACACCCCCGAACTAGAGGAGGTGCTTCAACAGGTGTCCTAATCTTAGTAGAGAATGAGGGAAGGCAGAATAAGTAGTAGAAAGAGCACGGGACCCAGAGTCAAGAAATCTGCAGTTCTGCAGTGTGATTTGGGGCCAGTCACTTTCCCACTCTGGCTTGTTTCCTTACTTGCAGTGGCCTTAGAGTCAAATTCTAACATTCCATAATTTCATGACACTGAGATGTTCATGGGGCCAGCAACTCCCTAGTTCCCAAAGCACAAGATAGAAAAGCCCACCTTCAGGGCCCCCATACCATCTACTCCTACCTACCACTCATGCCTGCTGTGAGTGACAAAGCGAAGAGAAATATCCACTGATGTGAGTTGAAACTAGTAACTTTATATCTTTTGTAGATTTTATTTATTTGAGTAAGTGAGAGAGAAAGAGGGGGGAGTTGGGGAAGGTAAGGCAGAGGCAGAAGCCCGTTCCCCACTGAGCAGAGAATCCCACGTGGGGCTCAATCCCAGAGACTCTGGGATCATGACCTGAGCCGAAGGCAGCGGCTTAACTGACTGAGCCACCCAGGTGCCCCAGGGCAGTCAGAATATTTTTCTAAAGGGGAATGTGATCGTGTCACAGCCCCCACCAACCTTCTAATGGCAATCTACTGCTCTTGGGATAAATATCAAAGTCCTTAACTTGGCCTCTCTTTCCAACACGAAGGGCCTAGAAGACTTAGGGAGTTTGGAGTTCATTCTAATTACAAATGAAAGAGAGGTCTGCAGAGGGCCAAGAAGAGAAGTAGGAGGCTTCAGCAGTAGTCCAGGCAAGAAAGGACTCAGTCTGATCCACGTAGTCGAGGTACAAGTGGTGAGAACGACTCAGATTCAGGGCCTATTATGAGCAGCCAACAGGATTTGCTTTCGAACTAGGTGGGGCAGGAAGGGAAAGAAAAGAGCCAAACGTTAGGATTTTTGGTCCGAGGAACCTGGTGATCCGTGGGACCATTAAGTGAGACCAAATGAACGGCTTTGCAGGAGAGGGCAGATTTGGAAATCAAGAGTTCTGTGTGGGTATGTTAAGTGTGAGATGCCTATCAGACAGTCAAGCAGAGAAGCATGCATTATTCAAGATCCGTATGGCAAGAGCTTCCAACATGGGAACTCAGCCTTCTTTCCATTCAATTCAGGGCTCATATCCCAGTGGTTCTCAAAGTGCTGCCTCCAGGTTAGCCGCTGCACTATCACCTGGGAACTCCTTAGAAGCTCAACACCTCAGGTCCCACCCCAGACCTACTGAGTCAGAAACTCTGGATATGGGGCTGGAAATCTGCGTTTCAACAAGCCCTCCAGGTAACTCACTGAAGTTTGAGGACCACTGCTCGCAGTCATACTCCTTGTCCATAATGAACATCTGAGAGCCACAGCTGCTCTGCATGAGGCTTCTCTGTGCCTCTGTAAACCCTCTGCCTCATGAACAATTAGGTGGTGCTTTGTTTTTGTTTTTGTTTTTTTTAACCCAAGACTCACTGGAAACCCCAGACACACCACTGATCAAAGTGTTTGAATTCCAGTTTCAGAAACTAAAGCAAGGGGGAGAAACGAAACGGGAACTACAACAATCACAACTATCGCTTTCATGAGAGCTACTATTATTAAGCACCTTGTACGCACTTTCTACGCATTATCTCATTAACCCTCCTAACAGCCTTATGGGGTAGGTACTCTGCTCCCATTTCACAGATAAGGAGATGGAGCAAGGCACAGAGAGGTTACATAACCTGCCCTGGGTCACACAGCTAGAAAGTAGCAGAACTGGGATTTGAACCCAGGCAGTCAGGTTCCAGAGTCTGCATTTTTTTTTTTTTTTTGGAGATATAACTGACAAATAACATTGTGTAACTTTAAAGTTTACCATCTTAGCATTAGTTAACGCCTCTATCAAGTCACATAATTATCATTCCTTTTTTGTGGTGAGAACAATTAAGACCCAGTCTCTTAGCAACTTTGAAATTTATAATACAGTGCTGTTAAGTATAATCACTAAGTCGTGCATGAGATCCCCAGAACTTTTTTATCTATTAGTTGTGAGTTTCCAGAGCCAGCATGCTTAACCACATGGTATATAGTGTCCCCTATCTTTCTAGGCATCTACACAATAACCACTTACTGTAATAAATAAGCACATGAGGTTCCCATGAATAATTGAGAGAACTTTAAAAGATGTTTAATTCCATCAGGTTACCATATAACCCAGCAATTCCACCCTACGTTAACTCAAAAGAATGGAAAACACACATCCAACAAAAATCTGCACACGAGTCTCATAACATTGTTCACAATAGCCAAAAAGTGGAAACAACCCAAATGTCATCAACTGATGAGTGGATAAAAAAAGTGAGGTATAGTTGCACAATGGAATATTATTTAGACATAAAAAGGAATAAAATATTGATGCATGCTACAACACAGATGAGCCTTGAAAACATTATGCTTCATAAAAGAAGCCAATCACGAAAGGCCTCTTTTCACATTATTCCATTTATATCAAATGTCCAGAATAGGTAAATCTATACATACAGAAAGATTAGTTGCCAGGGGCTGAGGTGAGGATATGGACACAAGGTTTCTTTCTGGGGTGATGGAAATGAACTGAAATTGGTGGTGATGGTTGCCTGGAACTATCTATACCTTAAATGAAAATACAAAATACCCCTGAATTGTACACTTTGAAAGGGTGCATTTTTATAGTTATGTGAATTATACCTCAATAAAGCTGTTGTTTTTAAAAAGGATGTTTAATTCATTTTAAGTTTAGGCTAACTTACTAAATAGAATGCCTACTTGCTGTCATTAAGGTTGCTAGATCACAACCAAAGAAACGGAAAGTAACTGCCATCACTTTGAATTTTTACCTTTCAATCTGTAGAGAAAACTAGTTTCACTTCTAGGTTGCCAAGGACCCAGAAACAGCCATGTATGTCATTTCCCCACCCAGGAGAAAGTTTTTCTTCACCAACACTGAAAGAATGTAAATGCCAAAGTTCTATCCTTGAGAAAATGCCCTAATCTTTTCCTTAAATCAAAGCACTTTCTATCCAAAAAGACTTTAATTTTCTCCCATAACCAGCAGCTGCTAGGGCTCCCCACTAAAAGCACAGAGCTAAACAATAGTTCTCTTCAACCAGCAAGGTACTAAAAACTGTTATGAATTGTGGCAACATTTTAGTGCCTCAAGATAAACAAGGAACATAAATACCTAGTGCCCCAGTAAGGATCTGAGAAACATTTTTTTAAATGTTTACTTGCTCTAATAACAACAGGAATTCTCATAACTAGTATTTATCAAGCAACTATAATGTGCTAAATAAACACGGTCCTGGGTTCTTCACAAATAAGATGTTTAATTTGGTCCTCACCGTAACCTTGAGGAAGGTATTTTTAGTCTCATTTTATAGAAAAGGAAACTGAGGCCCAGAAAAATTGAGTAAGTCATTTGTCATTGATCACATAGGTATGACAGTCCAAGTAATAACTTAAGTCTTTCTGAACTCAAATGTTTTCTCCTCTATTCCTCAATATTCCTCTTCAAAATGAAAAAGGAAGCCAGAAACTTCAAGAAACTGAAAAGACCTCTCTTCCTATCTCACAAAAGTGATACTCTGAAAAAAGTGGGCTCTTCCTATAGTCCAAAACAGGAAATATAGAAAACATTGTTAATAACAACCAGCAGTCAGCAGGCACAAAAGACCATGCCATGTCCCACATTTCAAATGCTGCTTCCTGATTTAACAGTTTTCCCTCGTATTCTGATTACAACCTTAGGATGTCAAAATTTAATGATCTCACCATGGAAAGCCCCAGAGAACAGCAGTTGTGAGACAGGAGAGAGAGCTCACTAGACCAGGAAGGAAAAGGAATCAGTTGGCAGGAAGTGGTGCCTATCTAAAAACATAGAAGTCTTCAGCATTAATATTAACACTGTCATTCCACAGCACTTTAATCTGAAGCTATTTCTGCATTCCCTTGCATTATTTTAATACTGTATTACTAAAAGCTGATTCCCATTCTCCATATGTCTAATAGAATCCTAAGTAAAATAAGACTGCTATATAGCCACCACTGACCTTAATTTCTGTCTTGCTACTAAAAACAAAACAAAAACCACACACACACACACACACACACACACACACACATTCAAAGGATTATCTATGAGGGAAAAGACCTGAATCAATTAGGAAAGGTAGCATGTGGGGCACAAGCCAACATGAATTTCATCACCAAGTAGCCTATGGCTAGCAGAAATCTTAAAATTCACGACTAAAATACACATTCCTTATACCTCTCTGGGCTCTGGCCAAAATAAACTGAAACTATAAACCAACAGCGGACTGATGGATGTACAAATGCTAAGCTCTCAACATACATCAAAAAGGTAAGGGGGGTGAGTAGCTTAGAAGGTCTGCTCTCCAACTAAACAACTGAAGAATGAAAAATTTCCTGCATTTGCACAAGAAGAGCTTGAAAACGCAGGGTGGGTAGGAGGTCACTTGGGGTTGAGCACATCCATAGAAAAATGCTAAAGAAAAAACCTCGATTCTTGAGTCACTCTGTAGTAATTCCTAATGGGAAGTGGCCAACTCAAGATAAAGTAAGGTCGAGCTTGAGAATTTTCCTCACTTTTCCTGTCACCCTGGATACGATTCCAAGCTCCCACCAGAACCTTTTGGGAGTCCAAGATAAAGATTTGCACGTACTGATCTGGAGCAATGGAAGGGGCCATCCTTATGCAAACAACCACCTGTGCGTGGTGGAGACCCCCAAGAAGGAGTTCTATTTAAAGTGAGAGGCAGCTTTGGGGATGACCCTCCAAACCCAGGACCGACACTGGCTACTCACCGAACTCCAGTGTCCCTTACGCCCAGACTCTGGCCACCTCCCAGCTAAGGGCAGCCGCTCCAGCGCCCTCCGCCCCCAGACCCTGGTCTGCTCCCACACCCAGTCATTCCCAAAGCTCGCTGCCCGCTCCTTTGCCCGACAGCTGACCCGCCGCCACCAGGCAATCCCAGCTCCCCCAGTTCGGGTTCCCCAAACCAGCCTTTCGGGGTTGCTAACGCCGCAGGGCCGCGGGATTTAAGGCTTAGGATCTGGAAGGATTTGGTCCAATCTCCTCTTCCTTTCGGCGTCCTGGGCTTACCTCCCCGGCAGCTTGGCGCTCCTCTTCCAAAACTGCTTGCTGTTCTCGGCGGCCATTGCTCCGGCCGGGGAAGGCCTTGTAGGCGGGCCAGGGGGGTATCCGGCGAGGTGCCCCCAGGACCCCGCAATCGGAGGGCCAACCAAGGCCGCTTCCCCGCCGCCGGTCACCCGCTCCCAGCTCCTGGGGGCGCCATCTTGGATGTGGGCACCCTCCCACCCAGCGCCGCTGCCATTGGTGAGTTGCGCCGCCCGTGTTCAGACGGACGAATAGAAAGCGAGAATCCTGCAGGCCGCTGAAGCCTAACAGTGACGTCAGGGACTGGGCACACAGGTGGACCGGGAAGGCGGAGCTTGGGCAAGCAGGGAGGCGGGGCTGAAAGTTCCCTAACCCCTGGAGTGGAAGAAGCAGGTAAAGAAAGGGACCTATGGGAAGGAAGAAAGGGTACTGTTTGGTTTGTGTGCGTGTGTGTTGGGGGCGGGGGAGATGAGGCTCCTGAGCCTAATACTTTTTGGGAAGAGACAGTATATGTATTTATGTACATCAATCTTTCACCTAAAAATAAGGGCCCATGTGTTGGTTGCAGGCCATCTTTAAGATCTCAGTCAACGACAATCTAATTATTATCCTCCCCACACTTCCCTGTTCCGTTTGGGGTCCGATTTTTTTTTTTTTTTTTTAATCTATGAAGGAAGATCAGTACGGGTCCAGTAGACCGGGGTTGCTAACTGTTCAATACTTGAGTAACGGTTGGTTCGTAAGGGTCTCCCACACCTCTGGTAACTGATCACATTAAAGGATTTGTGTGCCGTGGGCAAAATTCAAATGAGGTAATCCCTGTTTCACCATTAACTGCCACTTACTGACTTTGAGAACAAAGATACTGACAGTGTTAAGGCATGTTCTAATTTTGTCCATCCGATTCAGACTACCAAGTTAACCTTTCTTGCGAGGACATAGCGTATCTCCAAGGCTCCAGTCACAGAGATTGAAGATACATCTCAAACATCTTCAATGTCCGTTTTTAATCTATGACCCTTGAATTTATTTTCAATCTGGTTTTGACTCAGAATGAGATTTAATATAGCATTTTGAAGCCTTTGAATGTTTTGTTGCTGTCTTTTGCTCTTTGAGTTTCTGTGGTTGTATACCACAGTGATCGTGATGGAAGGAACTGCTGAGGTGGGCTGCTGTCCTCCAACCCCCACTTTCGTTTACTGCTGCAATAGGCCCTTCCACTTATTGAAGAACATCTAACGACCCCCTGTCTAAAAGAGAACGTATGCCCTCCAATGGCCTTTTTCTATATAGACATTACCCCCATTTCAAACTTCTTTTGCGCCCCAGTTTTACAACCATGATATTGTATGAAAGGGGCTGTTTTCACTTTCTATTAATGTTGCAAGCTTCCAGAGACTTTTATCCTCTCAGATAGTCACTTTTATGGGCATTTAATCCACCAAACAAACGCCCCTCTAGCCTTTTAATCATTTTATCTGCCTTTCTTTGCCTCTTCTTTTTCTTAGAATGCAGTGACCAGCACTGTTCCCTGAGCTCCAGAAGTTTCCTGAGGTTTTTTGTTGAAGCTGATGTTTTGTGTTTAATCTGAACAGCCAGAACTGTTGCTGGCATTTTGGGTTTTACAAGAGCTGACATCTCAAAGAAATAGTGTACAGCAACTTCTAGATCCCTTTCTTTGGTGGCAACTGGCAGGCAGTTCAGAGTTCATTATCTTTAAGGAATCATCTGAATTGTCTCCCCCTATGTGAGCTGCCTCACATTTGTCCATGCGGCAAGTCACCTGCCACTTTCCAGCCTACTCACATCGCTTTAGAAATGTTCCAGAAGATGCTCCCCATTGACTTGACATTTCAGTATGTGGAAAGCAGAGTATAATTTGTGTACCTAGAAATGTCTCAAAGTATTCCTTTTTCCTAATCATTTGTGAAATCTTAAATAATGCAGATTCCCAGGGGATGCTGTTAGCATTGTTTAATCTGGAGAAGCCCTATTATTCTTACTCTTTGTTTTCTACATATAAGACAGGTTCTTATCCAAACAAACAAAAAAATTCATCAGTCATCTGAGAGTAAATTTTTAAATAGTCTTTATTAAGGAAGTTGAGGTTGTTGGGACCTCTCTCACCACCGCCGTCATCATCACCAGAATCTGAACCAACCACATTTTTATAGAAGCCTGCTATCAGTCCTCCCTGCTTACACTCTTGTCCCCTAAGAGTCTATTCCCCACACAGCATCCAGAGAGAGCCTTTTAAAATGTCAGTCGGATTGTGTCATCCCTCTGCTCAGTACCATGACTCCATCACACAGCATAAAAATGCAAGCTTCTCAAAGACCCTACATGATTTGGTTCCACTCTTTTTCTTGCTTCATCTGCTCCAACCATAATTGTCAGCCTTTTCCCTGCTTCCTGAATACTCCCAGCATATTCCCACCTCAAGGCCTTGTATTAGCCCCTTCCTATACTTGAAATTCTCTCCCACCAAATATCTGGATGGTTTGCTCCCTCATCTCATTTAGATATATTCCTAAGTGTCTTCACATGGGGGGTGCTGTCCCTGACCACTCGTCTTTTTTTTTTAAAGATTTTATTTATTTATTTGAGGGGGGATGCAGAGCAAGGGGCAGAGGGAGAGAATTTTTAAGCAGACTCCCCATTGAGCACAGAGCCTGACACGGGGCTCGATCTCACAACCCAGGAGATCATGACCTGAGCTGAAAACAAGAGTCAGACACTCAACTGACTGAGCCACCCAGGCACCACCACCGCACCCCCCCCAACCACTCATCTTTAACAACAGTCTCCACCACTCTATTTTTGTTGTATATCCCCATCACCTAAAATGTAAGCTCCACTGAGGCAGGGATTTTATGTTTTGTTTTCTGCCCTTCTCTCCTAGATTAGAACTTGGCACATAGTGCAAGTACATAGTACAAGTACCATGTACTAAGAGAATGAAAAATATAAATTGTTCTTGTCTTTTGGTTCTCTGTGGTTCATAATTTTTTTTGTTGAAAAAGATAATAGAAACCATGTTTTCTAATGGCTAGTAGGATGTGTCCACTTTACCAAAGATTCTGTAAGCTTGCCTATGCTCTTGGTTGAAGAGCAACCTTCCAATCTTGGCAAAGATTTGCTCTTCAAACTTTTAGCTTCAGAGAAATGAAGCTGTACCTAAAATGATGAGGGAGGGAGGCCACCCACCTAGTCAGCAGATGTCCATCAAAGGGGTCATAGCTGTAGGAGCCAAATCACTTTCACAGCAAACTGCCCGACTGGAGGTGAAAATTATTGGTTTGAGGCTCCCAAGTGGTCCCTGGAGCGCTTTTTCAAAATATATATTTTAAGATTTTATTTATTTGAGAGAGAGCATGAGAAGAGGGAGGGTCAAAGGGAGAAGCAGACTCCCTGCCAAGCAAGGAGCTTGATTCGGGACTCGATCCTGGGACTCCAGGATCATGACCTGAGCCAAAGGCTGTTGCTTAACCAACAGAGCCACCCAGGTGCCTGTATGGAGCACTTTTGATGGAAGCCCTTAGTGCAGAGACTTGCTGTCTCCCTAGACCAGTCTTCTCAAACTTTAGTGTACATGTTATGATGTTAAAAGCCTGATTCAGCAGGTCTGGGCTAGAGTCTATAATTCTGCATTTCT